>JAUMGZ010039622.1:0-19278 GCA_032359645.1 Pododesmus macrochisma | reverse complement strand
TAACATATCA
This sequence comes from Pododesmus macrochisma, assembly GCA_032359645.1. NCBI lineage: Eukaryota > Metazoa > Mollusca > Bivalvia > Pectinida > Anomiidae > Pododesmus > Pododesmus macrochisma. The sequence goes on along the minus strand of JAUMGZ010039622.1, from coordinate 19,268 downwards.
AATCAAACAGAATCATGAGTGTTACATTTTACAGCAAATTATTTTAGCATACAGTGACTGGGAAGGTGGGGTAGGGGCACTTTAGGGAGTAAGGGGTGAAAATGACTTTTTCTAAACAGTTTGAGATAGGCACTTGAAACTTTGGGACATAGTAGATGTATGTATGGGAAGAGAATCACACTTTCGGTTTTTCAATATTACCCCTAAGGGCAGGGCCAGAAGGGGTGGGGTCATTGGAGTCAATTTTTTTCTCTTTATAAAGTCTTATAACATATCAAATCAAACAGAATCATGAGTGTTACATTTTACAGCAAATTATTTTAGCATACAGTGACTGGGAAGGTTGGGTAGGGGCACTTTAGGGAGTATGGGGTGAAAATGACTTTTTCTAAACAGTTTGAGATAGGCACTTGAAACTTTGGGACATAGTAGATGTATGTATGGGGAAGAGAATAACACTTTCGGTTTTTCAATATTACCCTAAGGGCAGGGCCAGAAGGGGTGGGGTCATTGGAGTCAATTTTTACATTTTACAGCACATTATTTTAGCATATGGATATCAGGGTGGGGGATAGGGGTCACAGGGGCATAGGGGTCAACCTATTTGCGCGGGAATATGCGATAGCATGCCATCGACAACGTAGTTCTAGTTAGAGTTATTTTTCACTTCCACAATTTTCAATTATTCTGTGATAAAAGACAAAAGAAGAAAACCCTAGTGATTGGATAGGAAAAGAAGTGGAAACAGGAAAGTTAGCCCTACCACAATCAGATATCAATTGCAAGGAAAAGAACAATAAATTCATGTCTGAAAATGTCATTAAAACTTGAGATGGGCACCTACATGTTCCATGTGTGTCAGTATCATATAGTTACATGAAACATGGATAATTTGTTCACCTCAATTTTAACATATTTGCTGTGTTTTAAATGTACACGTATGTGTATCTAAGTTTCCTTTCCAGAATTTGTTCTATTTCTTAAGCAGTTTGTCTTATTTGTCAATTTGGGATGGATAAAGACATCACTTATCATATTTACCATATTAAGGTAAATTACTAATGAGGCCAACAGTATACATGGATATACATAGAAATTAGATAAGACTACTTACCAACTTGGGTTCTCGAAACTGTTGACTATCAATCATGTCCCATGCTCCAAGACCTAGTGCCATCATCCGTACCAATAAAATAATGTCATTATTATCCTGCAATAAAGCAATAACGAATCTCTCATTGAAATGTGATTATATCCTTTAATTAATCAAGGATGGAAAGCAATTTTTAGTGTAATCATGGCCATATAAATATGAATGCAATAATTGTTGTAATATACAATGTACATGTATATATGTACCCATTCATTGAAGCAAAATATAAATTTTATGTTTAATTTGAATGAACACAAGTAATGCACTTAGCTATTCTGCTAAATACATTAACTTTTAACTTGCAATTCATATGCAGCTAAGGATTCTGAGTGAGGAAACAAACTCTATTCTTATTTCGGAGTAAAAATGGCTTAATGCTACGATTGCAAGTATTAATTTTATATTAATATACATGTACATTGTAAGCAATAGCACAGTAGATATACATACCCTTGGCATCATGTCATTGTTAAGACAGTGTTGCAAGTTCCTCATCATGGATAAAGCCACAGTATTTAATGCAAAGGGATCACATAGTATCATCGAAAGATCCCTGGAGAAAAAGAAAATTACAATCAATGGGAAACAACTCCAACACACGCTGTACATGAGCATTAATTAGGATGCGTGCTACTCGCATATCTATATAAATTTATCTAGTTTTTTTTGTAACTCCTCTGGTATTATCCATATTAATACATTAGAAATGTTTTGCCCATTGACCCATATATTTTTGATAGTAATCTTAAAATATGCACCTTATATACCCATCTACCAAAATTTTTCAAAATTTGTAAGACTCTTTCCCTATATTATTTCTGGCCCTTTAAAACCAATATTTTTCTTCCATATATTACTAATGAAAGATCTAGAGGTGTTATTTTCCCGCCAAAATTTAAAACGCTCATATCTCAAAAATGAGATCATTGATCACCTTTCCTTATTTTTGCATAAATAAAATCTATTTATGTCAATTGACTTAGATATAATGAAAATCAGCCAATCTGTAAGACTTTATTCCCATATAGCGGTCATCCTTAAGAAACTAAAGCCAAAAACTTGTGTTTCTCCTTTTCCTTTATAGCTATGATAGCTGCCCAATAGCCTATCCTTAAGTGTTTTGGCTTTTGGTGACATGCCCCTTCAAAGTAAGAATTCATGTTTTATACAACCTTTAGTAAATATTATTCTTCAGAAACTGAATAAGAAAAAATATGAATTGCCAACTTATTTCCATGCACATATAATATCTACTCAAAACTGTTGAGAGGTATAAATTTAGTATGGATTCACAACTTCTTTTTCTGGGCCTAATCAATATCTATAAATGTTTGTACATGACTATTTGCAATTGGCTCTTAAGTGAAATTGTCTGAATAAAAGCATATAATACACAATAAAGAGAAATTTGTAGTGCTAATTATATAATTGTACTTTATTTTTAAGATATTTCTTAGTTTTTCGTGCCTGTATATACATGTACATTAACTTCATTAAGCTTCATATTCTATTTGTGTCCTTCGTCTACACATTTTATACTATATGTACCCACCAAGATCAATTCTTTCAGAAAACTATCAGCAAACTTTACAGATTGGTCAGTTGCTACATTTATTGTATCTTTATTTTCTAATTGCGTTCGAAATATTAACAGAGCATATGGTTTGGACAAATGTTGATAGAAACGTTAACGCAAATATTCATTATCCATATATATTGTTAAAAAGGATCATTATATATATAATGCCCTTATTTTTGGACAGGCAGGTACGTATACAGGAAAGTTTTCTTTTAGAAATTTGCCAGCAGTTTTCTCCCCACTTCCGGAACTAATTGGACGAAGTTGATCAGCGGTCTGCATCAAACATTGATTTGGCTGCTTGGATACATTTTAGCATGATAATTTCTAATGCTGTAACGATACACTTGGTCTTCGATTAGATACTTAAGTTATCTCAATATTTGATGTATGTTTTTATTTCGATTCAATACATAAATTTTACTTAAAATGTTTGATTAATTTATATATATTTACTTCTTTATTTAACCATGTTATTAATCACACATTTATCAGCTTTAAATATTTACCATTTTTGGATTATATGTAGTGTATTTGTTTGTTATATGTTCTTGACATCATTTCTAAAAAGAGTATGATAAGTGATACTAGGACTGCTAAATACCATGCATTATCATGATTATGTAGAGAGCAAAGAAGAAAATAATTCATACACGAAAATGATAAAACACATTGCAAAAAGCCACATGAATTTGCCAAGATCATATGAAAAACATCCAGGCCTACCATCTTTAGCTGAACTACTTTCAGGTAATTTTGTGTTCTTATAGGACCTCTTATCGTCTGATTCTTCCCTCGTAACAATGTCATGCATGCATGCAACTTGACCGTCATGCATGTGTTCGTTTTTTTACATGTTTAATTTGGCATGCTAATTTTGCCAAACAAATTGTGCATATTGTTTTTGTTTAATCCAATACTCTCGATCTGTCAACTGAACTTCACCCAAAATGTTTTGATACTTTGGATCTGAACAACGAAGTTGGAATGATTCTCCGCCATATTTTTTTTTGAGTATATCACGCATTAAGATGTATCCTTGTCGCTTATTTGCTCGAGTATGACTGTGTTCAACCGATCATTAATGACATTATAAGCGTTTTATTTAGGAGTGGGTATCGCCCATGCAGTCACGATAAGATATAATTGCGATGTTTGGTAACAATATATATGATACATATCGCAAAATGTATTTATATCCCTTAAGAAAATCCCTTGTTGGATGTTCATTGTTTCACATGTACAACTCCGATTTCTTAAGTTTGTATCTGTTGAATTGTAAAATCATTAAAATTTATTATACATGAAGTAGTAAATACGAAAAACCAAGACGATATTCAAAAGGGCCTTTAAGGTTCATAATATTAAACTGAAAAGGCCATGTTCTGTTATCTCTAGAGCTCTACTGTGCCTCGTCTTTCATTCTCTTTAAATAATATGCATTAACTACCGTGGTACTAAACATTCTCCATATCTTTTACTTCAGCGCATGCGCATACAAGTACTTTTAAATTTCAACTTTTTGTTCCCCCTATATACACTGATATATATAGCTAACATACCAGGAATAGTTTGATTGTTATAATTAGCTATAGTTAATTCAGTTTTTAGTTGCTTTTGAGCATCCAAGGTGTTTGTTCGTTTCAACGCTTTCAACATTGATTCCGGATGGTGACGCTGCATATGAGTCATCATATTCGTCATTTCTGTTATACTTGAGTTTCTTGGTACATATTCTACAAACAACAAATGATTTGCATTGTCAGTCACCCAAACATTCATTTCATTTTTGGTAGCTTGGAAGCAGAAATGTATCCAGAATTCCACTTTATAGTGAGGGGGTTGACTCAGAGTTTCATTTTTACAAACATCTTTTTTATTAAATATACGAGATTTCTTACAAAGGGGAGGTAACTCGAACTAACAGATGATGTACCTTGATACTGTTAATTTTGCAGATGAATCTTATTGGCTACCAAATTATTAGATTCACTGGTGCACTGGTAATCGTCCCACTACTTGTTTTATTATATATAATTAGGTCAGCAGTTGTCAAGTGTACTTTTAAAAACATATCGTGGACGTATCAAAATTCCGGGGGGAAAATCGAGAACCGAACAGAATGTAAAAGATTGCAATTCAACTGCCCCGTGGTGAATCGTTACTTCTCTAGTAATTTCATGTTAAACGAGGACTTAAATATAATAATGTAACAAAATCAAGGTATGTCGCGAAATGTGTACATTTTTTGTCTGCATAGTTAAAAATGCCAACATTTGAAAATTGAGGTGATCAAGTGAGCCCCCATGTTTTTTCTTGTGTTATATCGTCTTGATTTACAAGGGCATGTCCAGAAAATATTTGTTGATGTACATGTAAACAACATGTGTAGAATGAGAGTGCCTGTGATATGACCCAGTATTACAGATGTATATCATAGTGTTCTTACCCAAGCACAAATTCATGCTCTTTGCGAATCCCGTCAAGGAATCCTTGAAGTTCTCTTGATCGCTTCGAATCAATGAATCTGTCTCTGATACAAGCATCAACACACCACGTAAATTTATGACAAGGATCAAGTGAGCAAATCTCATTGACTTCTAAATCATGAAGTGACATCAACAATTCTGCTCGTAATGTACAATAATGAGTGTTCCTTGTTCTGAGAAATAAAGTTCGCAGAAACTGCAACACCATGTCGTAAAGTTTCACACTTCTGCCAACCATATCTGTAAGTTTTTGAACGACTTCACTCTGGCGTCTTGCACGAGGAGTTAACAAGAAAAAGGTCAATGCACTATTTTCAGGGTTGAACAAAGCATTTTCTTTTTCCTTAATATATTGGGACAGAAGAGGCGATACTTCATCGCCAAAAAGTGCTTGGTTGTCCTGCCATATTTGCCTCTTCACCTCAGTGGCGGCCTCTGCATACAACTCTTTATCGTCCAGGATTTTTGTCAAGTATTCCTCATCGATTTTAGGCAAATGTTTTAAAATTGACATGACGACTGGCCGGAGAGATTTAACTTTAATAACTGGGAAGCTTTTCTGTAACAGACTTGTAAGTTTCTCATAACGTTTGTCATCCTCACTGCTGGCAAGTTCCGACACCCTACTCACTAATTTGTCTCGCAACTCCTCGAGCACTGAATTGTGAAAGTCAAGTCTTTTCATTTCGTGGAGATCTAGAAATGGCAGTGCAGGTCTCAGCGATGGTAAAAGAATTCCATTTTCTGTTTGAAACTCCTCAATCGCTGCAAGAGGGTCCGAACAGTTTGTGAGCGATTCCCGCAGGTATTCTCCTCCAGGAATTCCGAGGTCTTCTAGGCCTGCCATTGTAAGTAAATTTGATTAACAAAGATACATACTTGTTATTGATTTTTTTTTTTACAAATTAGTTGGCCTACATGTTGTTTTAAATCATAAAAGTGAGATAAAAACAAGTCCCGCTTTCCTGATTTTATTATTTTGTTTAATAATTTCATCTCCATACAGGAGAGTTCTATAAGGGACATAACTCGTGCAGGTGAAATCAAAGTACTGACATTGTGTACAATATTGAAATTTACTTCCATAGCTGAGCTGTTCTTCGATGTCACAGTAGAAAAACTGGGACAGAAAATCATTTAAATATTTGTTCAGTATAGAGCTTACAGTAGTATCACAGACAACACAGTTGTGTACTGCAGTATACATACAAAAATAATACCACTTTCATAAATTGATCCTTACTGCTTCAGGCCCCCTCTCAAACAATAGGATATGAGGTCATCTTTACTTGTGTTGTTATCAAGCTGTCAAACAGTCACGGTTTTTTTAATGGGAATTGTTGGTTTGTTTTCGATCAGAAACCAAGTTAGCTACAAAGAGTATATGTAAGAGTTACTTCCCGTGAATATGGAAACTATAAATTTTTATTTACTAATATGTTTTTCATAAAAATTCTAAATCTTTTGTTCGTAAAGTTTATTTTTCATAATTTGAAGTTTAATATTTAAAAAGTAAATAAAAGATGAATAAGTACACAGCTTGTTTTGTTTTGGAGATACTAAAACAATCTTGGTATAAATTTGACTTTAAAAACCTCAGGCAACAGTATTATTTAAACTATATATTATTTTACAAAATAAATGTATGCACTCTGGTTTCTCTTCAAACCACGCATAAATCTTTCGCCTTTTACTAAAGATTTCCGTGGAGAGGAACATATAATGAGTCTATAGACTATTTTTTCAACCCTGTTTAAGACAGGGTAACAAAAACGTAATATTAGTTCCTCAAGTTCAAATTTGACGTTGCCGAGAGTATTTACATACTTTTCCATTACAAGCCCAGTGGTTAGGACACTCGCTTCGTGCTGGTATCCAATACCGTGGGATAGAATCCCGGCAGGGTAAAAAAATAATGACTTAAAATTAGGCAATCTTTTCGCTCCCGTTTAGGCGCTCAGCAATATTTGGTAGTAGGAGGACTGGTTGGCTCGGTGTCAGGATAATGTGACCAGTGAAGTATTATGTATGCGGCGTGATATTTCAGTTAGCTGCCATAAGTGTGCAAGCAGACACCGTCTCGATCTAACCTATACATGCAAAAAGGGACGCTTAACCCCAATAAACAAACAAACAAACAATGCTTTTCCGTTACATGACACTGGGAGGATAAATAACTAATTGCACATCAAATCCGTGCAACGTCAACATTTACTAAAAATAAAGAAGAAAATGACGTCAAAAAAACACCACAGCAATGACGATTTCCAAACAAATTGTGATAAGTCAAAAAAAGATAAAAACGGAAAATTATGAAAATATTGACAGAAGATGCGCCAGATAAACAGCTTTCCATTTTGACCCCTGGTGCTCCTCCTTAGGACGAGGGCCTATCAGTTGCACAAATCTGAATCCCATTGTCAAATTGAATTCGAAAGTGTATTTATTTAATAATAGATACGCACGACGTATAGAATTTATATGAGAAAATACATTTTTAGACGTTTGGACCAGAGGAACTAAAATAGGAGTAGGGAATTCATATTTTGAAAAAGAAAAAGGTATAATGACAGCAGCTTCGAGCAAGATCTGGGGTTCGCGACGGGGTAATTCACACAGAGATTTGGTTCCTTCCTCTTATAAATATCACATTTATCGGAGGCATGATTCAGGTTGCATTTTTTGTATTCTAGTCCATTATAAGTTATATGTTTGCCGAGAATGAATTGATGACGTATTCAGCTTCTTTTTCTGACAACCCAATATGTTATACTGCAGTTTTACACGAACAAAAGACAGAATTATAAAAAGCCGAAATGTCAACCAGAAAACTTAAAACAAGAAGAAATAGGATCAACAGAACAAACGCTATTGACAAACAAGCAATAAAGAACATGTTATGATGTAGGTTCAAGAAACGGACTTGTCATATCTCTTGGTTGTATAATGATGAAGACCATTACATTTACATTTACGTGTGCCCCACGTGTTCCTTCTATTTGCCTATGTCCATGGCTTTTCGTATTTACTACTTTACAAAATGCAGACTTTAGTCTAAGTTTTGATCTCAACCGCTATCACCTAACAATGTAAATATCGCATTATGTGCGGCAAAAATGCCATAGGCAGGTGTCGCCTGGATAGTTACGCTTAAAGGGAAAGTTTAGCTGCTTCTATTTATATTCTGTCAATAGCTTTTCTCGTTAAGTCTTTCGTCACGTTATAAGTGGCAGACTCTTTTGGTGGCATATGTCCCTTTTTTACTATGGAAAAGGTTGCCGTTTACTGAATGGACCAAGGCGGTGACATACTAGTATGTATAACAGGAAACGCTTATTGCTCCGCGGACACCTGGTTTCGCTTCTAGATTTTTTGATAAACATTCGTGATCGATGTTTTCTTTTTAGTTAGTTATTGTATATATTTGTTCTTTTGTCTGTGTGCGTCCCGCATTTTCTTTTATTTGCCTATATCAATAGACTTATGTATTTTGAATATCTTCTTGGGTTTTCTTATTTATTACTTTCCTGCTTATTATAAAGTTAAGCACAACATTTACCATTAACGGGAACTTTAAGAAAGTCTTAATATTATACAGAGTACTTCAGTGGTGTTAGTTGCATCTATTCCACCGTACTACCAAGGACGTGACTTCGCAATCACCAAACTATTCATGATTCATTGATGAGAAACCATCTGTGTACCGTCATGGAGTGTGAGATTAAGCGACTTAGTCAAAGATTTACTCTTGAACTTTTTTCTTAGTATTTGAAATAATCACAAAAGACGTATTTACTGCAACATTTAATAGCATAAACAGTACACTATCTAAAAACCTAATTAATAAAGTACTAATTAAAAACGAACAACAATCGGGAACCACACAAATTGTACTGCAATATAATTTTACTTTAAAGTAGTATTGTGATAACATTCACAGGTATAATAAATTGAAGAAACATCAATTTGCAATATCACCAGGCTGTGTAACTGTCCTACACTACTTTTAATTATTGTGAATCAAGTCAGTTAACAAAGCTTCATATCTGCTTAGTTTGTATTTGGTTTTGCTTTTTGTGTTTAATAGAAGTTCGTGATGTTTCCTTTTTTAGTTAATAATTGTACTATGGGTTTTCTTTTTTTCTGTGTGCGTTCAACGTTTCCTTTGTTTGAGTGTATTGTCACGACAATTTGACAAAATTTACATTGTTCAAACGCAATTAGTATGTTTCCATTGTATACACCGACGGTGAAGATATAATTTTGAGTATCAATGCAACAGTTCTGTAGAGATTTAAATATAAACATAAACATATCAAACACATATTGAAAACACAATACATAAATTAATTACGACATAAAGATATTCTGTTGAATATTTCATATTGGTCATAATCACCATTTTCAAGCTTCACTATGAAATCTTTTAATATCAAACTATAACTCGAATAAAAAACAAAACTAAAAAAAATCAAAAGTCAATCACGAAAACATCTTCTACAAATGGATTATACACTGATTGTTCCCTTTTGGAGTAGTTTGTTCCATTACACATGCCTAATGGTACAGCATGCCTTTAACTTGTTGTCACCAAAATATACATAAAACAGTTTCTAACAAAACACGCTATGCCTCGCTTTAATCAACCAGTAAAACATAAAGAATATTATTTCACTTTGTATACACACGACTTAAGAAATCTAATGAAAAGCATTAGTTTACTATGCACACAAAATATGCTATTGTACACATGTTCACTTTATCTATCTCAAGTATACCACGACACCATTTAAATAGATCAAAATTTAAAACAAGAGGTCCATCTGGATCGAATAGGCCTGTAACTAAATTGTTTGAATTTGACTACTTTTGACCCTAGGATGATGCCTTGAACAAACTTGGTTTCCAATGCCCTAAAGTTACAACATACAAAAGCATTAAGCTCTAGGTCTTCGTGTTTATAATAATTTTAAAATGTTTTTAAAGTTTCCCCCCTGTAGACCCCTGAGTGGCCTTCCCTGACGAGGGAGTCCCATCATGTGGTCGAACAAATCTAAAACCCTTCCCCTAAGGATGACTTTTAGTTTTTAGTTAATAAATGTAAATTTTGTTAATTTGCCTGTGTGCGTCCAGCGTTATCTTATTGTTTGTCAATGTTCATGGACTTACGGCTTTAGAATATCGTCTTGGTTTTTCAATTTACTACTTCTACCAAGTTTCGATTGGTCCAGAAGTGTTGGACAATAAGTCGAATGTGCAAAGGTAACATATTTGATATATAAAGTGTATAAAAGGCGTAATCTATGTTTGAACCGAGGGTCACGCCTTGAACAATCGTGGCTCTCCATTTCATCAAGTTACAATATACCAAAAGCATTAAGCTCTAGGCAATTTATATAAGTTTATAAGATTTTTGAAATTTTGTCAACTTTTCCCAATTTGGGCCCCCAAAGTGGCGCCCCTGGGGGACGAACCGCTTTATTTGAACAAATCTGAAGCTCCTTCCCCTAGGAATGTTTTCTACCAAGTGTGGATGAAATTGATCCAGTAGTTTTTGACAAGAATTTAAAATGTAAAATGTTATTATATTTGCTAATGTGTTGAACTTTGACCCCAAGACGCGTAACCTATTGTTGACCCCTATAGGGTCACGCCTTGAACAAACTTAGTTCGCCATGCCCTAAAGTTACTGCATAACAAAGCATTACGATCAAGGCTTTCTAGTTTATTAAGCAATGATTTGTCAAATTTTGTCAAATTTTCCTCATTTGGGTCCCTTAGTGGCGCCCCTGGGGATTGAGCCCCTTCATTTGGACACATTTGAATTCCCTTTCCCTGAGGATATTTCCTACTAAGTTCAGATGAAACTGGTCAAGTGGTTTAGCAGAAGAAGCCGACAATGTAAAGAAAGTTACGACGGGCAACGGCTGGACGACGGACAGGATTTGCATGAGGAAATTCTCCAATTTTGACCTTTTGGTCCAGATGGACTAAAAATAAGTTTCCTCTTGCTTCTATTGGCTGTTCTCATTTTTAATTTACACCGACCCGTCTGTATATCTGCCTACGATGAATTCTCCGAGAAGATCAAACATCTTCTTATGGTAATTATGTTAACGAAATTTGTTTAAGTTGAAAACGCCAAAAATCTGCAAGCCTGATTTTTAAACAAATAGTTAATTCAGAGAAAATTATTTTGATATCGAGATTAGATTGTAGATTTTACAGTTTTCCCCATACACTGGGTCGCAATTGTTCATTTTTGCAAATGTGCAGTTTATTTTCTGTATACAATATTGTCTTAAATTTATAGAGAAGAGAACAAGCAATAGTTCAAAACATTTAACACAGGGATCTTTATGCAGAACGTATTGTAAAATTTACCCAACACAATATTTTGAAATGAAGATCAAAATGGATTTGAATTGAGACAGTTTTTGTAACCACAAATTTTAAATTTCGTAATCTTGAACTCGAGTTATGTTGCTAACATATTACAATATTTCATTATTTTCATATAATAAGAACGGTTATGTTTTATATTCAATGGTACATCAATATGTTTCTACACTTTGGAGTATTACATACCGAGTATCTAGATTTTAAGTTTAGGTTATTTTATGTTAATTGACTTGCTTGGTACTAAGCATCTTTTATAAAGTTTATCGTTGTTTCATACCACCAGTATACGTATCAGACGAAAAGAGTTCAAAAGAAGTTAACAACGTGAAAAAGAAAACAATTAGGTTTAGATTGCATGACAATTTGCTTGTAGGATTAAGTCGCGCAGTTTTTGATATAAATATACAAATCGGATTTATATCGTAAGAACTCCAAAAAACCGTACATATACTCTCAATACAGCTTTTTCATTCACCATATTAAGTTGATTGCCTTATGACAGTTCTTCTTATCAAAGATTTGACAACATTTCCAAACGCATTCATCTCATCTAAAAAGTTAGTATGTTTTCGATCATTGGGGTCTTCACAAATCTTCAGTTTAACATTATGGATTCTCTGCAATGCAAAAGTTAAACTCAAAGTGTGGCAATGGATTCTTGATTTTAGCAAATGCATGTTAATACCACGTTTGAGAAAAATGTGGCATTATAATCTAACGGTTTATTTGAATATTTAATAATAATATACATGTAAAGAGAAACTACCTTATTACCAATGCGATATCTTAATACGTTCACGTTATCATAACTTTCATGTTTAAAAACAATGGAATAATCTTAACAAAAGTATCATACAAAATGGAAACAGCTCAACGAAACGGAACTTCCAACATTTCTTAATTTTTAATAGCATGACTACATAATTCTTAAGTAATATATATAAGATGTGTGTATACATACTATAATTGTGACAGTATACGTAAAACATATTAGTTTGAGTTGCCTTCACATCATCATCAGGCATATGAATATACCTATCCGATAATCGAAACGCCTCTCTTCTCTGTACTATCACATAATATTAAATAATATAAAACTTTAGAGCCACCATTGAGATTCAATAAACAGGTAAATATCGCGTACTTTCATGCATTAAGGGTTAGAGCTTACAAACGCAACTTACCTTCTCATTCCTCCTGATGTAGACATATTTTTCGTCAACGTTGCCATGTATAAGTTTTCGCTCATGCAAAAACTGGAGTGCTTCAGCTAAACGACATGCAACTAAGTAAGCATCCGTTACAGAGAGTCGTAGCTTCGTATCCAAAAGTATAAGTGATTTGTCACTGCATTGGCTCCACATATACAGGGGGCTGCAATAAAACTCGTTGACCGCAATTGACATTTTCACTCCTTCAACTAAATTTAGAAAAAGAAACAGAAACAAATGAAAATGTAAACTAGGAATAATAACCTACCAGTCGAGTGTTTAAATACCTCCGCGATAACCTTTAATGATAACAACCAATTTTCTAACTGTTTCATGAACCCTGTCTTATATTAACCTTAAAGAAAAATCACATTGTACGGTTGTTACATAATTTATTATTATCTGTCAATAAACAGGGATAACGACGTTTAAATGTTCGTATGTATGTTTTTCACGAATTTCTGCACTTTTTATCTTTATGTTGAATGTTTGTCCTTTTCGACAAAGTAATCTATTCAAAGACCGCCAATATTCACACAACCCCAGGTTGACCTGAAGAATGCGTAGGCGTAAAACGACGCATTGAAGACAAACAAGTCACCCACAAGCAAGAAATCGAGTCGCGGTAAATAGCCACATCTTACATAAATTTGTATATAAACGGAATCTTTTATTTTCAGTTTGAATTACTTTTAGAAGTAAAAAAATACAAGAATGCAATATAACACAAGAACTGCTAAGAAAAGTGTAACATGTCTTATTGTGATGAAAAAATCGTTTGTTATCATCACAAATCGAATTTGTTTAATGCTATAAATAAACAATTACCTTCTCCATATCCCATCCTCTGTAATTCTAAGAATAAGCAACGACTTGATACGCAGCCTTTGTTTTACAGTTGAAATAAGAACTTATTAATTGCACTAAAATGTTTCTGAAAATTATCTGTAGACAGATTCAATTGGTAAATGTATGAACTGTTTTCTAATTTTGCAATCAATGACAAGATATTTGGGACTGATTTAGTTTTTGCATGTTTAATACACGTGTTCACATCTGCGTCCATTTCGTTTTGTCAATACGGTCATTGCACGTGGTTCTGTGATAGCATGTATGCATACATGATGAGCTCGATGTAAGCAGATGACTAAAAACAATCGACTATATATATGTTGTTTATTAAGATAATTAGAAAACGGAAATGGCGCGATAGCATATTTGTACACTTTACCTATAGAATTGCAGTTTTTCAGATACCAAATCGTAAATCATTTGTCTTTAAAGTCCAGTATAACTGTCTCAAACTACGTGGAAATCAACCTTTTTGCTGTATGGGTAGCCCTGTCTGATACTTAAATGATTTTAACAGACTTCCTTGGCTTCATGATCAGTTCAAGAGCGAAGTCCTCTCACCAATTTGGTTCGTTAGATCTCATTTTTAATGCCCGTCTCATTTTGCTTTTTAATTTTGGTGGTGACTTCTTGATGAAGCTATTGTTTGTTTGTCGATAACTTTTGTTTTGTTGATCCTATTTCTTCTTGTTTCCGACGGTCCTTGTCTTAACTTTAAAGGTTATTAATCTTCTTCCTACTGCTTAATAGTGTAACAAAGTTATACAAGAGTTAAGAGTTCTGGTTAAATGTCACTTCAATTTCTCCTTCAATGGTTAATGGCATATAACAAGCGAGTTCACGGGGATGGAGTCAAATGTTGAAGATCTTTTAAACTGAATTAAACAGGAACTGACTGTGGACATTAGATCCCTAGAATTTCACACCAAATACGGATATTACTCAATCTTGACTATGAAGTCAAGTAATAAAATGACCTATTATATAGGGAAACGGCCCTATTCTTATTCTAACATATATACCCATTATCTATAGGATACAGAGCATAGACAAACAGCAACAGAAATTCATTGTAGCACCCCTTTTAATTGTTATATTGATGAATGCGAAAGTTACATTGCATTGCTCCTTTTTAAATAGTGGAAAAAGGTTACAATACACCGGACTAACACGGAGGCATCGCGGCGGGTGATACATGTGTAGCAGGAAACGCTTACCATATCGCAAGTAACTGGTTTCGATTCTGGTTTTTTAATAGAAGTTCGTGATGTTTCCAATTTTAGCTAAAATGGTCATCTCAGATATTGATACATATTTTTGGTAAATGATAATTTATTTTGAATAAACAATAATCTACCGTTAAATAAATAGATAAACTTACACTGATGAGCAATTTGAAAAGCTGCCACACTAAAATGAAAATGAGCCGTAGAATTTTTTCTTAAGAAATCATGAAAGGGGCACTGCGGTCCACAATTTCGAGTACATTAATTGAAAATGTTATTTTCAGATGTTTAGTCTTTAGTTCTAATACTATTAGGAACTTTTTTTTCAAATTTGCCAAAATGAGCTGTTCTGTAATGAGTCCTTTGGAAATATTGTTTTGCCAATTCGATAGGATATTTTCGAGATACCATTGTTTTGGTAATTATTCTACACACCATCTTTGTCTCTGTAGCTTTGTATACCGAGGACTTGTCTACTCTGAATTATTTTCTTGTAAGCGTTAATTTGACGGTTGCTTTGGAGAGGGTATCTCACACAGAGTATTGGTCCTTTCCTCTTAGAGATGTATAGTTATTAGTGGCATGTGTTTAAGTTTGCAATTTTGTACTCATATATCTGTATCGTTTATAATGTCTATCATTATTTCCCCAATGTATGATAATGACTAGATTCAACTGTGCATTATCATTCATTTTTATAAATCATGTCATTAATTAAATGCTAAAAGGTATTCATTTATATAATCATATAGTTCATCATGAATGGTATCCTTATTTTGTAACAAGTATCATACTTTTACCCGAGTTAAACGAAACAAAATTGTTTTCCGACTGTTTAAGTACCTGTGTCTTTGTCTTAAATTATATTAATCTATCTACCGATCTAAATTCAATTGTACATAATAATCCAATTGCATAACAGTTATCAAAGTAATTTATCATAAAACCATGTATATTTCATTATGCATGTTATCCTTATCTTGTTACATATGCCATGGCTTTACCCAATTTAAAGGATCTTAACCACCTGTCGTCACACTGTTTAAGTACCCTTTTATTGACTTCAAAGCATATAAACCTATCTACCAACTGTTTGAGTACCCTTGTTTAAAATAAATTCGACAAGTTTATTCTGATGAGTCTATTGTTTGTTTGTTTTAGCCTTTGTTCTGTTGATCCTGTTTTTTGTTGTTGTTGATGAGTCTATTGTTTGTTTGTCATAACCTTTGTTCTGTTGATCCTATTTCTTCTGGTATTAAACTACCTTATTAATTGAGTATCCCCTTGTTAGTCTTTAGGGGTAGTTACTGACCTTTCGACTGTTTCAGTAGCCGGGTCTTGGTTTTTAAGGATGGAAACCAACATTATGGCTGTTTAGTTATATACCTCTGCCATAACGTTATATATAATAACCTACCTTCTGACTGCTTTAGTGTCGTTGTTTTGACCTGAAAGGACCGTATATGTTTATAATTGTTACCGTACTTCAATCGTCATTCACGTTAAATGATTATGATAGCAAAATACTATTATGCAAACTATAGTGTGTAAATATGTATCTTTTTTTCTAAATGCATTATATAAGTCGCTTAATCTTAAAGTACAATCAACAATACTTTTTCGTAATTTTTTCTACTGTGAATCTCATATCATGCCTAGTGTTGGGATACTGTATCGCATCTTACCATTTATCATTCCCTTACACAGAGAATTAGTTTGGTGCTGGATGACGGTCCCAAGTCGGTCTGCATGGATTACTAGTCTTGCAGATTATTGTGACGTCAATTTATATCCTTTCATTCTGTTGCTGAATTGTATCATGCGGCTAATGTTGTTAATCAATGTCTCTCGTTCTGTTGATTTCAATCATCTGTCTCTTACATATATCATTTTTATTGGTGACCAGTTTCAGTTTGTAATTATTCACTTTTACTGTCATTGCACACCTTCTAATAATACTATTGGGACGAAATGTAGGCGTCTAGGCGAAAACATTCGTGAAGGCAGGGTCCTGCTGCAATTCCCTCTGATTGTTGATACGATGGGTTTTTTGTATTGTTTACGGTTTGTTTATTTGTTTATTTATGGCTTAAAATCACTTGCAGAGTATTTCAAAAATATTGTGACAAAAGACCAAAGTTAATTTATTATATCGTATCAAAGCTCACTTTTGTAATCACTTCAGCCGTCTACTCTATTATATCTAAAGTAGTAAATCGAAAAACCAAGACGATATTCTAAGGCCGTAAGTCCAATCTAATTTATTCAAAGAAATTAATCTTTATCGGTCGGATTTATGTAGCTAAATGTCAATGAATTGGGTTTTCTCCTTTGCTCTTTCGTCACCATAACTTGTGAAGTTTTCTTATGGTGACTCTTGACTCTTGCTCCTTTTAAAAAATTGGATAAGGTTACCATACACTGGAATGACACCGAGGCAACGCGGCGGGTGACACATGTGTAGCAGGAAACGCTTGCCATATCGCGAGCACCTAGTTTCGCTTCTAGTTTTTTTAATAGAAGTTTGTGATGTTTCCATTTTTAGTTAATAAATGTATATTTTGTTTATTTTTGTGCACGTCAAACGTTTTCTTATTGTTTGAAAATATCCATGGACTTACGGCCTTAGAATATCGTCTAGGTTTTTCGATTTACTATTTTTTATTATTGATTCTTAAATGCCCTTTGTTTTCTATTATATTTAATATAATAAACTGGTATTAGAATATTGATATGTTATGCTCACCGTTTTCCTTCTGTATACAGAGTATGTATACAAAAGGGGATTAAGTGCAGAGTTGATAGGCAAAACCAGCACAACGATCCAAGGGTATATATCAAGTGGAATTTCCATACCAATTAGGGCAATAATACCTAGTAAATAAAATAATGAAAAAGTCATACATTATAATGAGTATGAATGAATAATACAAAAGGAAAACCACTTTGAACAATAGATGTATATTTATGGAAACATTACAATCATAATTCATTTCATTTCACCGTTAATGACAATTGTAGCTGATATTTTTACTACCTTTGCACAAATGCATATTTTTTATTAGTTATTCACATACGGTTAGATTACTTTAATAATATTGCAATAAAAAGAAAACACACAAAAAACAAATATATGGAAAAGATTAGAAACAAGTTAACCTCTATAAATAGTTGAAACAGATGGAGAATCACATTGTTAAAATGATTGAGAACCAATCAACATTTATCATTTTCTAAAAAGTACAGTACTCTTAGTTAAAGAAATCCATAAATATTTGGTAATGTTTTAATGATGAGCATTGTTGCATAAATGTGAATCATAAATTGTGAATTTGTGTAAATAGCCGTGGCGATTGTCAACTTTTTAGGTCGATAATTTCACCATGAGATCATTAAACACAAATCGGCTTTTGTTATATAAGCAAATACATATCCACTCATCACAAAACGTTAATCAGATTTAATAACAACTGTGTATTAATCTTCTAAAGGTGCCCGTCAAAACAATTATATTTCTATGTTCGCCCGTAAAATACCAAAAACCGCGGCGTGATTCACTGGGTTTATGTGAACAGCTATTATACAAAAACAAGGACAAGCACAAAGTCAATATTTAAAGGCGAAACCAAGAAAAAAACAGTATGAATAGGATCAACAGAACGAGAGACATTGACAAACAAACAATAACTGCGTAAAATAAAAAGCACCGGAATGTTATTAATTAAATCGACATCACGACAGTAAAATTCTGCATTGAAAAAACTATTTCAAAATATGAAATACTTTGATTAAAAGCTAAAGTTCTCTCACAAAGAGTATTGTTTTCTTGTAGATTTCACGTTCTTTCAACTATATTTCATTATATTATAATGTCATCTCTGCTGACGTATGCTGTCATGAGTTCTTATTTCTTGTCGTACAATATTTACTGCTTCACTAATACGATACGGTTGCTATTCTTGTCCTTTCTAGTCAATGGTATTTTCCTATATTCTTTTGTCACGATATTAGGGAACGTTTCTAATGGCTACATATGTTTCGCTCATTTGCTGTTGAAAGGGTTGCCATATAACAAAGTGACATGGAAACATCGCGGCGGGTGACACATATGTAGCAGAAATCGCTTACTCAATCGCGAACAACTAGTTTAGCTTCACGTTTTTATACAGAAGTTGGTGATGTTTCCTTTTTTTATTTATTAATTGTATTTTTGTTCTTTTTTCTATGTGCGTCCCACGTTGTATCTTATTTTTCATTTTCATGGACTTTCGGCTTTTTAAAACATAAGTTTTAATACCCCCCCCCCCCTTAACATAAACAGTCGCATTTGGCTGGTTAGTTCTTGTGGTGACTTTT
>JAUMGZ010039511.1:0-19286 GCA_032359645.1 Pododesmus macrochisma | reverse complement strand
ATAGGTGCAATAACTATAATGTTGTATATCGCACTGTATAAATGCGAATAATCTGTGACAGTGAGCACACGATCCACATACCAATGACAATTAAGTACCTGTACTACCATATTATGTATTAACTGTTGATGATTGCATACCAGTGTTGTGACCCGCCAGCCTAGGGGCATAAAACTAATATTTTTTCGAGTGTATCTGTGACCTTTCCTCAAGTTACCCCCCAAGAACCTGCTCGCCTGAGAACCTTGCAGTGTGTAATTAAGTAAAGTGACATAACTTTTATTGTGACATTTATTACAAACTTTTAACATAAACATTACTGTGTGTTTTTATGCTATTGTTTGAATATTGATATGTTGATTGTTGCCTTTTAAGAAAGGAAATTTACTTATATTTACCTCATACGCCATAAGTAATTAATAATTATTCACGGTTAATGTTGTATTGTAAATTGTATAGGGCAGCATACTCTTGTCTCTAAGTATAGAATTTAGTCACTTAAGGGAAAACATTTATGTTTCGGTAAGTTACTTTGAGATAAATATAGAGTACATTGTTCCAAAATGGCAGCATCAGAAGACAGACCATGTATGGGTTTATTTACTCCAGATCCAGAAGAGCAGGAAGCATTACATATGGATTCTGCGTCTGAACACACCGATGTTGAACCTACAAGTCAGGCGAACGGTTTTAAGCCTGCACGTGAGCGCAGAATGACTTATAAAGGTTTAGAGTGGCAAATTAACCAATTAAGCGCGGATTTTAAATTCACAATATCCAGATGGCGCAAGTGTGCATGCTCGACTGAAGTCCTTCTCTCGGACTCGAAGGATACCTATGCTATCAGGAAGATTCGAGAATCTCTGGTAAGTATAATGAGTGATCTAGGTGGAATTCTGGAACGACTAACATTAGTGCTTACAGAGGCTCATGGTAACATATCTGAGGAGTATAGGGGTATATTACAGGACTTTCAGACGAGATATGAGATAGTTGAAGGAGAGCATCACAAGGTAATGAAGGACATTACAGGCTGTCTTAAGGATCTCGAGTTTGACAGTACTTCAAGGGTATCAGGTAAGTCGCGTAGTAGTCATTCATCACAGTCTTCAAGACATTCAAACGTCTCTAGGAACTCCAGAAGATCAACAGAAACAGTGATGGAAGCCGCAGCTCTAAAGACTAAGTTAAAGTACATTGATTTAGAGGCAAGACACAAAGCTGACCTTGAGAAACTTAGAACCATGAAGGAGCTTGATATAGCACAAGCCAAGCTGGAAGTTCTTCAAGATTTAGAAAGACCCGGATCAGTTTCCTATCGTGATATTCAGCATTCAATAGATAAGATTGACACAAAGGAACGTGTAGAGAAGTTTATCAGATCTCAGGCTAATTCCTTTGAGCAAGAACATGCTAAATTCGAATCAATGACTGTTGCGCCCTCTATTACATCGTTTGTGCCTGTTGAATCTTCGACATCATCAGGTAAGTTTAAATGTCCTGATACAATTACAGCTGCACCCCACATTTTAGACAGTAAAATATCACGTGATCAAGTAGACATCCCTATAAGCACCAGTTTGAACCCAAGTGCTCATCAGTTTGTACCAAGCCAACAACTGTCCACTGCGCTGACATTCAGCAACCCGAATATATCTACTCAAAGTACATTGACCTCGACTAACCCGTCTTCAATCCCCCATGTTCCGAATACTTCTGCAACTATGCTTCCTTTGCGTAACACCAATTCACAAAACGGTAACGTCCGATCCAGTACTGACAGCAATGCTTTGGAACAAGGGTTGTTGGAACTCGCAAAATCACTGGCAGAGCAAGTGAGCCTAAGTCGTCTACCTCCCCCGGAACCAGGTATTTTCCTTGGTGATCCTTTGAAATACCCGGGTTGGAAAGCATCGTTTCACACGCTGATTGAGCAACGACAGATTCCTGCGTCAGAGAGGATTCATTACCTGAAGAAGTATTTAGGAGGACAAGTTAAGGATGTTGTAGAGAACTACTTCCTATTGTCTACAGATGATGCATACAATGAAGCTAAAAGGCTACTCGATCAACGATATGGTGACCCATTCATAATTGCCAATGCATTTCGTGACAAGTTGGACAAATGGTCAAAGATTTACTCGAGAGATGGAATAGGACTTCAACGATATGCAGACTTTTTAAAGCAATGCTACACAGCGATGCAGAGTATCGGCAGCTTGAATGTACTGAATGACGATCGAGAGAATAGAAAGATGTTGAGTAAACTACCAGATTGGATTGTGACAAGATGGAGTAGGATTGTTGCTCAGCGTAAAGAAGACCGAAAGGAATTTCCACCATTCAAGGACTTTATGGAATTTGTTGTAAAGGAGGCCAAGATAGCAACAGACCCAATAACTTCTCTCCAATCTATCAAGGCTGATCAAGGTCATAATGAAGATGGCAAGTCACACTATGAAAGAAATACCAAAGGTTGGCAGCGGCGTACAGCAGGTCAGGGTGGTCGAAGGTCATTTTTGACGGAAGTAGACGAGAGTCATGGATCAACTGTTTCTGCGACGACTACAAGTGATAAGAAGAAGACGTGTATCATGTGTCAGGGAAGTCATGAACTAGATGACTGCAGACAATTTTTAGATAAGGACTTGGACTCTAGAAAGAAGTACGCAATTGAGAAAGGTCTTTGTTTTGGATGCCTATACACAGGTCATATTTCCAAAAAGTGTCGAAGGAGAAAGAAGTGCAAGACATGTTTCAAGTTGCACCCAACGTCTCTACATGGAGATATAAGAAGACAGGATAGATATCACAGTAAAGGTGATACGAGTAAGACAGCAGTACCTATTGAAAGTACTTCGGGTACAGCGTTTATGTCGAATCATACAGGAGCGTCCAGTAAGAGTTCCATGATACTGCCGGTGTATGTTTCGCATATTGACAACCCAGATATTGAGATACTGGTATACGCCTTGCTGGACACACAATCGGATACAACATTTATTCTTCAGGACACTTGTGATGCGCTTGGACTTTCCGGTAAAAGCGTCAAGTTAATGTTGTCTACTATGTATGCTGAGAACAAAGTGGTAGATAGTTGTAAAATAGGAGGACTTGTGGTGCGTGGCTTTAATAGTCAACACAATATACGACTACCTGAAACATTCACAAGAGGCATCATGCCAGCGAATCGGTTGCATATTCCTACACCTGAGGTAGCAAAACGTTGGCCTCATCTAGAGGTTATTGCAGACGAACTGTTGCCTCTCAACGGCTGCGAAGTTGGTTTACTTATTGGATACAACTGTTCCAAAGCCTTGGCGCCAAGAGATGTCATTGCGCCCACTGATGATGGACCTTATGGTCAACGAACTGATCTCGGATGGGGTATAGTAGGCATTGTTGACAACGATGGTTCAGAGGATACAGATGATCCTGTCGGAACTAGTCACCGTATAGTTGTGTGCGAGATTCCTACTGACCTGCGTGTAAACGACAATCCAAGACCTGATCATGTTGTATTTTCGTTCAGAAATAAGATTAAGGAAGTAATAAATCCGGAGGAGGTCACCAAGATGTTGGAATTGGATTTCAGTGAGAACAATGGAAACTCTAAACCTATTTCACATGATGATAGACAATTTCTTACTATCATGAAAGAAGGGATTCACCTTAGTGAAGGACATTATGAAATGCCATTGCCTTTCCGTGAATGCATGCCATTTCTGCCCAACAGCAGAGAGATGGCACTTCAACGTCTTAAGCACTTGTCAAGACGATTGGACAGAGACAAACAGTATCGTCAGCATTATTTGTCTTTTATGAATGAACTGCTTTCGAAAGGATTTGCGGAACGAGTTCCAATCGAGGAGATTGGACTCAATAATGGACGTGAGTGGTATATACCACACCACGGAGTTTATCACCCATTAAAACCAGGAAAGCTACGCGTTGTATTTGACTGCAGCGCGAAGTACATGGGCAAGTCGCTAAACGAACTTTTACTTCAAGGACCGGATATGATGAATATGCTTTGCGGAGTGCTCTGTCGCTTTCGTAAGGAGTCTGTTGCTTTCGTCTGTGATGTCGAGCAAATGTTTCACCAGTTTAAGGTGAATGTCGAACACCGAAACTATCTAAGGTTCCTGTGGTGGGATGATGGAGACACGAGTAATGATCCCAATACTTACCGTATGACAGTACATCTGTTCGGTGCAGCTTCGTCACCGGGTTGTGCTAACTTTGGCTTAAAGCAGGCTGCTACAGATGGCGAACTTCTATTTGGATCAGATGTAGCCAACTTCATTAGAAGAGATTTCTATGTTGATGACGGGCTTAAGTCTGTTGCAACTTTCGAAGAGGCTATAAGTATCATTGAGAGAAGCATGGAGTTGTGCAGCAAGAGTGGTCTACGATTACACAAGTTCCTGTCGAACTCCAAAGAAGTCTTGAGGACTATTGAACCTGAAGACAGAGCGAAGGGCCTTGCTGATATCGATATATATCACGACAAGCTTCCCATTGAAAGAACTCTAGGAATCCAATGGTGTATTGAATCAGACTCATTTCAGTTCAGAATCACATTAAACGATCGTCCATTTACTAGACGCGGCGTATTATCAACATTGAGTTCAGTGTATGACCCACTTGGATTCATTTCGCCATTCATTTTAGTTGGAAAACAAATCCTACAAGAGATGTGCAAATCTCAAACGGACTGGGATAGTCCACTTCCAGAAAACTTATTACCTAAATGGACGCGTTGGAGAGAAGATCTCAAGCAATTAGAATCCTTAGCGATAAGGAGATGTCTAAAGCCGGACAATTTCGGAAAGGTTGTTCTAGCTGAACTTCATCATTTTAGCGATGCAAGTACCGTCGGATATGGTCAGTGTTCGTACCTTCGCCTCGTTGACGATCAAGAACGAGTTCATTGTTCTCTAGTTATGGCCAAGGCCAGAGTCACCCCGTTAAAACCTGTGACAATACCTCGTTTGGAACTTACTGCTGCTCTGATTTCGGTGAAAGTGAGTTCTACGCTCATTGAAGAACTTGAAATATCCAACGTCGTTGAATGGTTTTGGACGGATAGTAAGGTTGTACTCGGGTACATTGCCAATGATTCTCGCCGTTTCCATGTGTTTGTTGCAAACAGAATACAACAGATTCGAGACCGTACTGAGCCATATCAATGGAATTACATAATTTCATCGGATAATCCTGCGGACATAGCTTCACGCGGTGCTTCAGCGGAGGATTTAAAAATAAAGCCAATATGGTTTAAAGGTCCACATTTCCTGAGGAATACTCACCTGCCCTTTGTTCGTCAAACGGGTAACAAACCTATTATATTGGAAGAAGATCCAGAAGTTAAACGAACATGTGTTTTTGAAACAACAACTGAATCGGTAAAATCGAATTCATTACTAGATCGTTTAGACTACTTCTCAGATTGGTCTCGTGCTAAGAAAGCTATAGCAGCATGTTTAAAGCTCAAGTCGCTTCTCAGAATACGTGTACAACAGAAACAAGTTTCTGGAGAACTTTGTGAAAATGAAGGAGAAATGTCGGTTAACACTCTACAGGAAGCTGAAGAAGAAATAGTCAAGTTAGTTCAGAGAGATGCTTTTAGCGAAGAAATAAACATCCTTAGCAGACAGATAGGAAGTGATAGAGATAGCCAGCAGACAACGGCGGCTCGTCTTAAACACACATCTTCCATTTACCGACTGGATCCATTTCTAGATGAAACTGGAGTTTTAAGAGTAGGCGGCCGTGTTAAGAAAGGAAACTTCAGCATAAATGTCAAACATCCAGTTATTCTTCCAAGGAAATCTCACATTACAGAGCTCGTCATTCGACACTTCCATCAGCGTATTAAGCACCAAGGACGAAGTATGACATTGAACGAGATAAGGTCTAATGGATTTTGGATTATAGGATGCAGTGCGGCTGTGTACAGTTATATCTCTAAATGTGTTAAATGTCGCAAACGTCGTAACCAACCTCAGGGTCAAAAAATGAGCGACTTACCTGCTGACAGACTTTTACCAGAAGCGCCTTTCACATACAGTGGCGTTGATTGTTTTGGACCTTTTTATATCAAGGAAGGACGAAAGGAACTAAAGCGATATGGTGTTCTCTTCACTTGTATGTCTTGCCGAGCAATTCATTTGGAGACAGCGAATTCCCTTGACACTAGTTCCTTCATTAATGCGCTGCGCAGATTTCTGTCTATACGTGGTCCGATCAGACAACTGAGATCAGACCGAGGGACAAATTTTATTGGTGCTAAAAGAGAACTTAAAGAAGCCTTTGAAGCAATAGATGACATTCGTCTTAAACAGTTCCTCTTGAGTGAAGGATGTGACTATATTGTTTTCAAAATGAACGTGCCCTATGCTAGTCATATGGGCGGAGTATGGGAGAGACAAATACGCACTGTCCGGAATGTTCTTTCTTCCCTTATGGAAGACTTCGGTGCTCAACTAGACGATGAGGCTCTAAGAACATTTTTGTGTGAGACTATGGCTATTGTTAACAGTCGTCCTCTTTCTGTTACCAACTTGAACGATCCTTCTTCTGCGGAACCTCTAACACCAAATCATCTCTTGACCATGAAGTCGAAGATCATTTTACCACCACCTGGACAATTTCAACGACTTGATTTATACAGCCGTAAGAGATGGCGACGCGTTCAATACATTGCCAACGAATTCTGGAACCGTTGGAGAAAAGAATTCCTCCAAACACTTCAAATTAGGAAAAAGTGGTCATCACCCCGACGCAACCTATGTATTGGAGACGTAGTATTAATCAAGGATGACAATCTATCGAGGAACGAATGGCATCTTGGTCGTGTACAAGAGACCGTCGTTGATGATGATGGGTTAGTCCGTAAAGTTCGAGTAACGGTTGGAGATCCAACATTGAACAGCCAAGGCAGAAGAGATGGTCTACTTTCTACATTAGAACGACCAATCCATAAGTTAGTGTTGCTGCAAGAAAATATTGAACATGAAACCGGGGAGATCCCCGTCGAGGAGCCAAGGTAGGTATTCAGTGTTAAGGAGTTATTTTAGACAAAGAGACGTCTACTCAGTTATCATATTCTAAGGGTAGTTTGTAATACAGAGGTAAAAGGTAAAATTAGTTTCCCTAATTTTGGGGAGCCATGTTACTGTTGCCGCAAGAGTATGCTCCCCTGTTAGAACCCAAAAGGTAGAAACCACTTTCGTTTCAGAACGTATTGTTTACGTTCTGCGCCATGACAAGGTGGCACATGGCTTCGTTTGCGAATTGTTGAGTTTTGTAAGGCGCAAGGAGGTAAATATACTTTATAATTATTGCTTGTGCATGACTATCGTATTGATCTGTTTCGCGTGTTATTGATATTTACGTAATGCCGTGAATTAACGAATTTGTACTGTTTACTGTAATTTCAGTTTCACGGTGAAGTTGGATGTACTGTATTCGATGTCGAGTCAACTCGAACTGCGTATGCGTGATATTCAGAATATTAAAGCTTCATCTGTACTATACAAGAACTCTATTCCTTTATTTACTCACAGTTAAAACCATCAGCGCGTACTACCGTAACAACCACTGAGGGTAAAGAGTGTCAATCAGCGTCATTTTTTTTCTTTTTTGTCCCCCTCCCCCCGCCCGGTTTCCCCCGGCTGGTGGTGATCTAGGCTGAACCCTTGTTTTTGCTTATAGATATAGCAGCACAGTTGAACATAATTTATATGAATATAGTGTTAGCTACTATAATATAATTTTTTTTATGATTGAACATGGTCAAAGAAGTTTTTAAATTTGTTTTTCTACAGTGGCCGACTTTGGATATGTAGATGTATTTTAAGAAAAAATCGTTTAAAAGAAATATTAAACGAAAAAGAAAATTGAAAAAAAAAATTATTATTTCATTGAGGTACTTATAATTCCGTCTCAAAGAAGTAATAAAAATTACAACATTTAAATCATTCACTGTAAACATGTAGTTTACCTACCAGACTCCTTGACCATTCTTGACGGTTTGATGATGTCAGACATGATGACGTTGTTTTTACCATAGCGCTGCCTACAAAATTTAATAAATATTCGATATAAGTTACACCACCATAGATTACATGGGTACAAATTTACTTAACTACAACGCAACTATCATCAGGGAATCATCAGTTTTATCACAGTCAAATAAATGTTTTGTGGACTACGAATGACGATTCTTTGTTGAAGAGGAAAGTGTTCTTTAGTCATAATCTGGTCGAGAATCTAAGATGAAAGGAACTACACGAAATGATGACGGTTGATTTGGAGCTTGGCTTCGGGTCAAGGGCGGGGTCCTCTCACCCATTTGGTTGGTTTGACGTAAATTTTAATGCCCAAACAAACAAAGTCGCATTTGGCTGGTTAGTTTTTGTGGTGGCTTTTTGATGAAGCTATTGTTTGTTTGTCAATAGCGTTTGTTCTGTTAATCCTATTTCTTCTTGTTTGAACTGGTCATACATTAACACTAATTTATAAATAGTCTGTGTTTAAAATTTAATTGAAATGTGTTAAGAATTTCAAACTGAGAGAAAATGCAAATGCTAATAGTCAGCATATTTGCCTTGAATTAACTTCTACCCTACAATGTGTAAGACATGTTGTACATCTTGCCTTGAAAAAATATTTTCCCAAATAACCAAAGGTTATTAGCTTGCAAACATCAAGCTCTATAACCAGTACTTAATAACAATAAGATTATTGAAATTTTGTCAAATATTTCTCTTTTTTATCAGCTTATAGTAATCTCTGGGTCATTTGCACAAATCTGAATTCCATTCCCCAAGTATTATCCCTGCTAAGTATGGTTGAAATTGGTCTAGTAGTTTTGGTGAAGAAAGTGAAAATGTGAAATATTAAAAACAACAAAAATTCAAAAGATTGAGAATTAAGTCAACATTTTGTGATTAAAAGTCGAAATTTTAATTTAAATATCCAAACATTTTGTGATGATATGTCAATATATTGAGTTTATAAAGTAATAATTGCAAGATTGAAAGTCAACATTTTGTGATTTTTAGGTCTACTGTAGCTGTTTACTTTTTCTATGTCCCTAAAACACAACCATGGTAGCTTGTTACACATGTTTGAGTGAATGTAATTAAGTAGAAGGTAAATATTTCTTAAAATCATTCGTTGGTTTAACATTGAAAAATTGATTTTTGAAAAAAGATTTGTCACTTGATCAGACGATATGTCCAAACACATATAAACTCTAATTTTACCTACAGTTACACAGTTAAAGAAATAAAGAATTAATTGGTATTCAACCGTTTTCTGTTTTAACAGAAAACAAAAAATAGTAATAACACTTATAATACTACAAAACTGCAACCTGAAACATGCCACCAACACATATAATATCTATAAGAGGAACGTTGTAATAACTTGTATTTAAATCGAAAAAAAAAAATAAAAGTCAAACTTTAAACTTTAAAAAAAAATTGTAGTCGTATATTTAAAGATCACATCAACCTGGGAGGAAAACGTAGAAATACGTTATTGACATTTACCTTATTTGACTAAATATCGAGTAAATTTGTTACTATCAAGCTAATTGAAAAATATACCTGAACCACTTATGATGGCGATCACAGTTTTACATAAATCAGCTTTTCCGTTCGATTCTTTCTTCGCCTTCTTTAGTTTTCCAAAAATTGTTTCGTAGGACGGCGGTGGGGCTGCAAGATAAAATCAAAATAATGTGTTAACATTATATTGTACTGCTGAAAGTAACATTTTATTTCGAAAAATTGTTCGTTTCAAACATTTCAAATCTTATAAATATTAGATTTAGATAGCATGCATTATAGACTTTTTGTATCACGTTTTACTTTTATTGGCCCTGGTCCATGGACTTACGTCTTTTGAATATCCTCCTGGTTCTTTGTAATATATTTTTCGTCATAACAGTGCAAATGTATATAGCATGTACATAGCAATCTTCCGACAAATTGAAATAAATTATTATTAGCTTATGTCCATGCATTGACTGATTTGTTCATGTCCATTCAGCGGTCTGACACTTGTGTTGAGTATTTATTTACTGGACCAATGTATTTGTTGAGGATATCCGTGTCATGAACCGATGTATTTGTTTGGAATATCCCTTTCAAGGACCGATGTATTTGTTTGGAATATCCCTGTCAAGGACCGATGTATTTGTTTGGAATATCCCTGTCATAAACCGATGTATTTGTTTGAGTGTTTTGTGTAATTAGTTGATGTTTATGTATTGTTTGTTTGGCAGTCAAGTCTTTATTGGCGATTGCTATTTGTGTGGGTACCTTGGCGCTCAGCATCCACGACTGTAAACACCGGTGGAGCTTTAGATTGTTCACCTTCCATAGTAGTCAATCTGCGAATAGAAAAAATACGTTTATCCTTAAACCTTCAAATAAGAGTATGAATGAATCAACAGAACGAGAGACATCGACACATTAACAATCACTGTGTCAAACAATTAAGCACCAGAATGTAAGTAATTAAATTGACATAACAACAATCATCAAGACTAGTAATCCATGCGGACCTAAGTAGGACGGTCACCATGCACAAAACCAGACGGTGTGGTTCAACCAGTTAACGAGGCCGCAACCTTCCCACTTCTTGCATGAGACTAGAAGTCTTAAGTATGGACATACATTTAAAAATTTAATAAATACACTTCATGGCGCTGTAAATCATCTTAACAACTAACCGTAACCGTCAACTGTCAATGATAATCTAAACGAGTTAAACGTATAAATATATTTACAAAAGGCAATTGGGAACACGAAAATTGGACAAAGCCTAGTAGCATAAAGCTGTAACTAGTGGTTAATAAGTGGTAGATTCTTAGATTCCACATATAGTTAAGTATATGAAAAGTGACATTGATGAACAATGTGCTCGCAGAGTTACAACAGCAACACCCAAGCCAACTTTAACAGACAGGAGTAATAATATAAAAAAACGGTGGTTGGGGGGAAATTGGGGAGTTAACACTCGCCCAGTTATGTGTTAGGGGAAACAACTAAATTAACTTAAATCAATGCTATAACAGCAGTGTGAGATCAGAAAAAATGAACAACGCGATGTCCCAACTAACAACTAAGAACATATATCAGGACCCAGCCTTCTTGATATAGGAAGCTTTCAACTGGAACCCTTTAGTGAGTCCCAGTAGTATTTTTAGAAGGTGTGCAATGGCAAATTCTATGTCAGTAATGCAATCTAACTTATTTCGGCGGCAACCCCCTTTATTAATTGTTAGTAAGTCAATCAGTCATTCCATCAAAAGTCGGTCAGTCCGTCCGTCCGTCCGTCTGTCTTTGATTATATATAATTAATATATTTACATAACAAGTAGTATAGCACTGTATGTAAAAGATAAAGGGGGAGTTTACTCCTCGCCGCCCTATCTTTACCGCTCTGATTTAATGTTAAGTTTGCTTCTTCTATTCCTCTCTTTTAAATTGGTTTTTCTCCTTTGCTCTTTCGTCACCAAAACATGTGAATTTTTCTCATGGTGACTCTTGACTCTTGCTCCTTTTTAATTGGTGGAAAAGGTTACCATACACCGGAATGACACGAAGGCATCGCGGCGGGTGGCAATTGTGTAGCAGGAAACGCTTACCATATCGCGAGCACCTGGTGTTTTAGTTTCTAGTTTCTAGTTTTTTAATAGAAGTTTGTGATGTTTCCATTTTTAGTTAATAAATGTATATTTGGTTCATTTTTCTGTATGCGTCCAATGTTTTTTTTTATAGTTTGCCAATGTCCATGGACTTACAGCCTTAGAATATGGTCTTGGTTTTTCGATTTACTATTTTGTTATAACTTATCTACATTTCTGAATTACTTTAGTTCTGTTTTTAACACAATGATAATTGAGCATTTTTTCAAACTCAAGGCAGTAAGCTGAATCGTAGGCACCTGTAAAAATGATTTTGGAGTATCGTAAATTTTGTGATATATTTACCCCCTATCCAAAATTATTGTTACATGTGCCTTATAATGGCTGAAAAAAGTCAAATATTGTTGTGGTTTATTTATGATAGATTAATTGTTTACTTGTGAATGTATTTACAGTAACTTATAATTACATGTATAAGGTGACCCACTATTTGTGACCTCCATGAAAAGAGACACATCATCATTGTCTGCGTTATATTAATGGGGTATGTTTACTAGTGTACAGCACCATACTTGCAAACTTTTTGAAATATTTATAGGGGAGAAAACGCGTAGCAAAATCTTTAAATGTCATATACAATGCCCTATATGACAAAATAGTAGTGTAAAACTGCCTCATGTAAGAAGTTCTGTGTAATACACTTAGTTGAAGCATTGAACTATGACCCCAAAACTTGTAACCTATTCTTGACTCCATGGTCAAGCCTTGAACAAAGTTGGTTCTCTATGTCCTTAAAAGCAAGGTTTAAGAATTGTACTGATGTCAAAAGGGAAAATTGTGTGTGAAAAATAGGGAGACTCCCTCCTAAATAGGGAGACTTGGCAACTAACCAGCACTAAGTTTGATAACCAAGTTCTGTAGACATTACCTGCACCACGTATTATATATGATTATATATACATAAGTACCTATCAGTGAAAACCTGATGATAAATTCAACTAAAGTATCTTTTTAAGCTTCACGATGATCTTTAACTCAAAATTACTCTGACTTTTAAAAAGTTTTTCTAAGATTACCAAAAGTATAATTAAAATTGGTAATGTTATGTAGTGTTACATAAACACAATTACAAAGTTTACAAAATATTACCAAATAATGAATAAACACATAAAGATACCTCTAAAGCCTGTCAGATAACAGCCATGATCTGAATATCAACTCTCAGCGACTCCAATAACAAAGTCTGCGCCACCACACAGCAATGAATAACATTATGACCACAAATTCAACATCCATTCAATAAACAACATTATTAATATGAACTTACCACATTTGAATGTTAATATGTCCCCAATGAAACCACAAACTCTCGTCCTGTGTCCTACTTCAAGGCTTATCAAATAAATAACACTAAGTTGTACAGCTTTACATGAAAAATGCCACAACTTTTATATATTGTACTACAGGCAAACCTGTATCACCCTTCACTGGTGGTAATTAATACAACAGGTCAAATGACAATGAGGGTTCTAACATGGTGTATTAATCCTTTGTGTTGAGTACCATATTCTACCTAATAAGCACCCCCTCCCTTTTCAAGCACCTATGGTACTGAACACAACACCAAAGTACCTCGAACACTAAGTGATAGCCATCAGGACCAACATGTCCATGGAATTTTACAGATGAAAATCCAATGAAATCTCAACCTGTCATCATCGTCTAACATGAGACCACTTAAACAGATATTCAATGGTTGGTTTGTTTCATTGAGGATAAACGTCCCTTCAACTCATGTCTAAGTCATAGCCAGATAGTGTCTGCTTGTGAAAGTGCGCACTTATGGCAACTTTTATGGTGCTGTCTCACTAAAATATCAAACAGTAGACACATTGACATGGTACTCCATTCCATCACATTATAAAATTATCCTGACACATAGCCAACCGGTCTTTCTCCTATCCATAATGCTGATAGCTAAGCAGGGAGCGAGAAGGTTACTTATTTCTAGCATCTTAGGTTTGATGCGGATGCGATTCAAACCCCTGCATGCCTATCAAATCATGAATGGAATCCTCTACTTCTGAGCCAGTGCACTATACAATGACAATCCAATTGAGTTAACTTAACTGTACCAATGAAAATACAGTGAAATCTCAATCTGTAACTAACATCTCACATGAAGCAGCTTGTACAGACAAAATACAGCCTTCAAGTTTGATAATAAACATACAGTAAATCTTATTAGTAGAAATAACATACACCTGTTCATGTTTTAGTACACTACAGCACACCTTGCTATACTCACTGTATTACTGGTGTAAATGTTTCACTATCTGATGGACTAATAGGTACAATGGGTTGAAGATGTTTCACGACCTGCTACCCTACACAGTGTCAAATCTCATTCTTGTAAAAACAGATGTGCCTTTGACTTGATAATGAGGTTAATTGTTTATTTTATTGAGGTTTAATGTTTCTTTAACACATGTCTGCTTATAACAGTGTGCCCTTAAATGACTACTTTATAGTACTGTCTAACTGAAATATCACGCCACAGATGCATTTAAACATCTTAGGTGTGCAGTGTCCGATGATCGAACCCTTGACCTTCTGTCCACTAATGCAAACCCCTAAGCTACGGCAATCTTATAAGCAGGTTAAATTTCCACCAGAGAAAGAAAATTTTCTGTGACTAGAGCCAAGTTGAACTGATGTCAGCCCAATGGTTTTACAGGTGTGCAGCTTGGTTTTTATTACACAAGATCTGTATCTTTAAAGAGTTATATTTATCAAAATTATTCCATTCCATTATATTATAGTAATTATTTTCTAAAAATCAATTATGAACAACAAAACAGGAATTTCATCAAGTAAACATGTCATTCTTGTTGCATAGAGCATGTTCTGTATCTAATGACTTCATTGATTTTCAATTTTTGGCATCACTGCATGTAGCAAAGGCAAATCACAATTTATCAAAAAATTGAATATTCAAATACTAGTTATTTAAGAAAAACATAGGATAAAAGTTTATATTAAGCCCAGTTTGAAGGTACCAATAGATAAAAATCTACTATGTAACTGGTACATGTACATTAAAAGAAAAAAAAATCCATGATCGAACCTTCAGTGCACTTTGATTCTACTTAAAATATCTATACATAATTTCAATGAGATTTTTGGAAGATATCATCTAACTGTATTAACTTAAAAAGTGGTCATAAAATGAATGTGATAACATAGAATGTATGTACATGTACTTTATACCAAATGAAATGTTATGTTAATATTCATTAAAAACACCTATCTGATTTCAATTCCATACATGCCACAAGATTTAAACCAATTTTTATCTCAGAGTGGTTCTCTCTAAACTTCTACGATCTATTGATATTCAAGATGTGTCATTTAGAAGTTGTAAATTTAGGACTGCATTAAAATCAATTTGAAATTTACATTATTGTGAATACGTGTCTCCTGTTTACATGTTTGGGTGTCTGTCATGTGTCAGTAATGTATAATGTAGGATAACAAAAGGCCTGATCAGTTACACATGGAATATCAAGTCAACTGTAATGAGTGTAAACTGTACAAAACATGAATTCAGAACCACCCAAAGTTGAAAGTACAATTTACTTTTTATCTTTTTTAACAAATTACAAATTAATGGCTTATTCACAATGTTTTTTCAGCAAGACTTTGTTTGTTTGTTTGTTTAAAGTGTTAGAATTTGTCAATAATGTAAACCAATACATTATAGAGTTGGTAAAGTTATGAATTATTATGCAAAATATATCATATTCATTTCAGGGTGTGGTCTGGGAAAACAATCTTCAAAGCTATATACATAACAATGTAAAAAGGGGCCTCCTGTATATTTCACTTTTCCACAAAAGAATTTCAATGCTGGATGAATGATATTTAAAACCATATTTAAAAATTTTAAAGTTTGTAATTTCATTCTTTTCAAAATACCAGTTATGCACTTTAACATAATTCAAAATCCATTAATTAAAATCTCTTTAAACCTGTACCACACAGCATGGCTTTAAACTTAGTGTTATTATATAGTGACCTGGCGATATTGAACATAATATTATATACATGTTGCTTGATTAATCCTATTAAAATGATTTATTGATTGCAGGTTAATCCAATTTCAAATGTACCTTAGACATCGGATTACCCAGGTCAACTCATTACTCTATCACCCCTAAGTTACTGTTGTGGTTGATAACTTCTATTGTTCAGGACCATGCCAATTTGGCAAATGAGGGATGTTTTGGGGTTAAGTATCAAGAGTTAAGAAGAATTAAATTTTTGTCGAGAATATATTATACTATATTATTGGATATAGCTTATAAGATTAATATCTGGACCACCAACACACACTGGGTCAAGAAAACCTAATAAAGTTGGGCACAAGTCTAAAAGAAAACAGTCAGATACTTTATCTCACTTAAAACATAGTAGCTAATACAACAAGTTCGAAGAAAAAAGCTAAACCAAAGGTTCAGGCCCAGTACTGCAAGAATACCCATAAATGTTAATAATTGTACTGTGACTGATGCAGATGCATTGTTGGAAATCTATGGCCAATCACACCTGATGAAGTACATTGAGACCACCTGCTGCAAGCGAATAACCTACGAGAAATTCTTAAAACTTAATTTCTTATATTTTGATATACATATATGTAAAACAAAATCTAAAGGTATAAATCCATCTAAGACAAAAGACCACACACTCGACACTGCTGTGATTGACATTGAGGTGATGGACATTGACGGACATTACAATGACGTGCATTACTGTGACGGGAGAATTTCTGTAGCGGAAAGTTGCTGCCTCATCACACTAAAATAGGACTTAGATACGTGACATATGAAAGTTACTTCTTATACTGTAAATATATACCTCATGTCAAATCTACTTACATCTCAAACGGGCGATTCTACAGGTACATTAATAACCTACACCTATATCACTTACCTGTAGTGAAATTCACTTTGTAAACTAGAATCCCAGGTATATATAAAAACATGGATACAAACTGAATACGTTTATCAAACAGAATACTGACGCACTGCACGTATCAAATGAAAATTGGAATCCCTGAAGCGTTCTTAAATTCAATTTAGGAGTTCGAATTTTAAGCCAAGTTCATATATATTTTATATAGTTTATATATGTAAAAAGAATTAGCACATGTCAGACATGACATACGGTATAATATTTTATTACTTCTCCATCCAACAGTATCCTTCTACAAGTGTTGTTATCGTGACAAGATAAGACAAAATATAGAAAACAGACTTCAGTCTATAAGGGAAATATTTAGTGTATTAACACATGGAAGAGAGGAAAGTTAAGATTTCTTTTTAGTCTTTCTCTTGAGTTGATTATGTCTTTTCAACATATTACATTTTGGGTTGCATGTCAAGCAAATATGTTGTCTCCTTGTAACAGCGCAAACTGTCCGTTTTATAGTGCTGTCTCACTGGAATATCATGTAGCAGATAAATTGACATGATAACCCTGCATGTCTAACACATTTTCATACATAAAGAAAACCTATCATTTTTGCTATCTTCTTGAATCGTCAGACAAGGAATTTCGCAAAAAGTTTGCCTATTGTAAACTCTAAGATGTGCACTACTAATTGCAGGTTCATGTACCCATCAAATCTTCAAAGTGCCAGGCAATCAACTGTATTGCATTGTACGAGACTATGCAGGGCCATAATGAAATAGATAGTTATAATCGTTATAGAGTGTTTGATTTAAGTGAAAAATTTGTGTACAAGTGAAACAAATGTTAAATTTATATATTTAAAAAAAGTTTACAATGTTATAAAACTTTCAAGCAAAGACTTGAAATCTCTTGAAATTTTTTCAAATAAATGTAGTTTTAAAATAAACATATTTCTTTTCATAAGGTAAATACCACTTCATCCTTGAACCGATCTATATAATCTTTAAAAAGAAGATTTATTAGAATAAAGACTCAATATTAGGGACTAACTCGTGGTTCAATAAAAGATATCTTCCTTGTTAATTGTCAAGCTCAAAGATATAGTGGCCTGTTCATGAGTTTTGTTGACTACATAACCATATACACAAGGAACCCATTGTTCAGAGAGTAAAACCTCCAGATACAGCAAGCTAACATTTCTCAATAAATCAGCAGCATAAGACATGATAAGAACATACACAGCATATAACCCCTTACCTTATATTCCTAAACGTCTGCACAGGGACAGAATCTAAGTTTCGTCAGTTTTCTTTCCTTTTTCGATCAGATTTAATCCAGAATAAAAACGGAACAGAGGACACAGTTTAACATTTATCGGATGAGTCAGTTTGTCCGTGGGTCACAGGTATAGCACAAGTGTGAATACTGGTTTCAGTGAAGATCTCGCTACTCGTATGTCAACAAAGACCTCTGGAATGTCGTCCTATACAACATGTTAACTGTATAATCGTGAACATTAAGGTTCACCGACTCCACAGGTCTAGGAAGGTTTAACCATTTTATCAATTCGTTCTTTACAAAGGGAGTTGTAGTTAGCTTGCGTGACATATGGGCACAGGGACCTTTATTTAACCTGTCAGTGATTTACAGAACTTTATGTTCCTGATACAAAAGGGATTCATTCATTCAGGTGTAAAAATATTGTCTTTCTAAACATAATTTAACTCACAGGAAATTTGTAATATTGAAATTATCGGATTAGTCATACAAGAAATAAATAATATTTAGTTCCCGCATTATCAAAACCATTTCTTTCCATTCAACATATTTCACAAAACTTTGTGAGAGCAATTTAATAAACATCACGCTTTGTTGCTATCTTATCACATATGCTCGTTTATATTCATCAATGAACCATTATTATTTTTTATAATCATCAAATTCTTAACGCCAACATTAATCCTGAGGCACAAAAGTTCAGACTTTAATTACTTTATTTATCGGCTTCAACGAAATGTCGCCATTTTCAATGAAGCATATAAAAACAAAATTAATTGGATAAATAACTAGTAAAGAATTTGGCTGAGCTCATATTCAATTTCTACAATGTATATTATGCTATAGGGATGGTCAAGGCATGAAACACTGAGGTGACATCAATTGCCTGTTATTTCAATAATTTTCAATTGATACGCACCAGATAATGTAAGAAAGTTCCTGCTTGTAAAGCAGAGAGCTGTTTCACACATAAACGATAAACTTTCGAAAAAAATGTGTAGAAGTTAAGAATTCACCAAGAGCATTTCACGAAACCATTCTTAAAATTTTCTTATGGAGTTTGCGATATCCTCGTTTCCATT
This sequence comes from Pododesmus macrochisma, assembly GCA_032359645.1. Classification (NCBI taxonomy): domain Eukaryota; kingdom Metazoa; phylum Mollusca; class Bivalvia; order Pectinida; family Anomiidae; genus Pododesmus; species Pododesmus macrochisma. Next base: position 281 of record JAUMGZ010039511.1, on the reverse strand, counting down.
TTTTTTTACTCTTCTGAGTGTTTTCTATGCGTTGTTGTGGAACTATACAATAAGGAATGGCATCAATAAGTTAAAATAATATCCATCTTCAAGCAATCCTGATCAACTTGCTACTACAGACAATACAAGAGCTGTTGGAGAACAGCATAGCTCGCCTATTAAAAGCATTTTTTAAATGAGTTTGAATTGTAATGGGGCCATTACACGATGTCCCATCTTAGATAATGGATCAAAAACAAATTACATATCTGTGGTTGTTGTCAGTGTAGTTATACATCTGA
>JAUMGZ010039289.1:0-19289 GCA_032359645.1 Pododesmus macrochisma | reverse complement strand
CAATGCACTACACACACTACATAGGATCACAGGGCCAACCCTCAATGCACTACACACACCACATAGGATCACAGGGCCAACCCTCAATGTACTTCAAACACCACATAGGATCACAGGGCCAACCCTCAATGCACTACCATCAAACAAAACCCGAAACAAACAAAAGAAAATAAAAACAAATAAATAATGCGCGGCAAATGCTTCACTGGGGCCCTTAAGAAATAATTCACTGCTTACAAAACTGATTTAGAAAGTCGTATCTAAATACTCACCTTTTGAATTTAATTATGGAAAACTTTAAGAGTGTCGGTTTTATTGTACACATGTAAATGTAATATGGTATATGCATTAATTTCGACTCTGCTTATCTGCAATCTGAATCATAGTATAAAGTCTATAGCCATTTAATTTTGATTATTATCTTGTATTCCCGCACTTATACAACGACTCATATTGACCCAATATATATTCAAACCAATGCAGTTTTTAAATCAATATTTATAATTAAATTGGATTCAGATCAATATCTTGTTATTGCCTTTTATTAGTATTTATAAACAGATGTCTTGATAATATTTGCTTATATCAAGAGGATTAAAGATGAATTAGCATACCATCTAGGACGGTATGTGTATATTCGTGTAAATGTCATAAATAATTTAATGTAAGGCACCACGCAAATCAGTCGGCTTGCGCTACTTCCTTAGTGTTAAGAGGAAGACAAAAGTTTACATCGGTTTTTGGAAAGTATTATATTCGAATCCACGATCTAACGATTGCTAGTTATTGACGCTCTAACCTATATGCAATGACGCCTACAGAATGTTATCAATACCGTTAAAACGAGACAGGGGGATATGTTGTCATTAATGAGACTTATGGGATATAATGTGATGTTTCTAATCTTTTCAATTCATCTGATCCGGACTTTTCTCTCTACAAGCCCCGCCCGTCTTCGTCGTATATAATTTACCCTTCACATCGTGGGTTGCCACTACTGGCCAAAATGTAGAAAAACTTTACAAGGTTTAATAACCTTCTCCTAGTCAGTTAGTAGACAAAGAACTTTTAATGTTCACACTAGTTTTCGTCATCCTTGATGTTGCTACATATGTTTGTTTTAATTAGGAGATATTGTTGCTGTCATTATTGATATTGTTAGATTTCGTGTACGTTATACATTTCAGGAATATTGGAATTGCCCTTATATTGTTGCTGTCAACATCTATGATCTTATCTGGATGTTTTATGAAAATAGCAGTGTTGTTGCCTCTTTGACTCTGCGTGTGTGTGTGTGTGTGTGTGTGTGTGTGTGTGTGTGTGTGTGTGTGCGAGCGTAACATTGAGTGTATTGATGTTGTTGATTTTGATATCTAAATTAACAAAAGGCCCAATGGGCCTTAACGGTCACCTGAGTTATCATAGTCAAATATTTTAGTAATAGTCTACATAAAGATTATAAATTTGGTAGATATAGGCCCAGCGGTTTTTGAGGAGAAGTCGAAAATGTGAAACATACCTATATCGACTGAAGTGCCCCCTAGTGGTTCGTTTATGCACCTATTTTTGTTTCATTGCACATTTTATAAACATTGGCTCAAGGGTCAAGCATATCATATATGAAAGTAATCATAGCATTGGTTCATGAAAAGACGATTTTTAAAAATGTGTCTAATTTTACCCCCTGTTCCCCCTTATTGGGCCCCTTTTTTATTAGCAAGCTTGAAGCAGCTTCCCAATGGGATGCTTCCTTCAAAATGAGAAAATTTACGCCTTCGGCTCAGGTGACTTAAAAATTGTCAAAACACATACTAGTTCATACCTTTCTTGTATATTTCAGACACAAAGTCGCCTTGGTGAGGATACTGTCACCATGTCCACTGTATGATGTCCTCAGCATCCGGATGGTGTCTTCTACTGGTCACTTGTCTGCATGTGACCAGCCACTGTCCATATGTCATTGCAGAAAGTAGCATTCCCACGCCACTAATATCCAGCATCGATGCAACCACTACGCCAAGCACAAGTGAAACTCAAAGCCCAACTATCGTTACTGCAAGCCCAACTATCGTAACGACAAGCCCTACAATAAGCACCGTACCAAGCACCTCCAGTATTCAGCCAACCTCCGTCACGGAATCAGTTTCGACAACTACAATAAGTTTATGTACACCAAGCACGTGTTTAAACAAAGGAATATGTTCAGAAAGTGACGGCAGTTGCTCTTGTCCGAATGGTTACAACGGTAAGTTCAACGAGAAAACGTTCAAGTTCATGCTAAAACTAGTCCAGTGTCAGAGTCGTGGAGACTTAAAATATTTCTACTGCATGGTGTCACATAGCGTTTAATGACGTTGTTTTGTTTGTGACTTATCGGTACCTATTGAAAATCAGATAACACGAAATAAATTGAAATCAAACTTGTAAAAGGGTATTGTGACTTATTGCTTGGGTCATGCAAATCTCTAAAATTCAAGCAATTCAACCTTATTTGTAGACTTTTTGCAAAAGAAAAAGAAATGGCGAAGAAACATATTTTGAACAAACGTAGACAAGCGTAAACACTACTACTCGGGCGTTTTATCTATCCTTCGCTCATTTTTATCATGGCCAAAGTGGCATTGTGGCAGAAACAGCACGTAACAGGAATACATTTAAATGTTATATGATATTTTCAATTTAACCTCACCTGAGCTAAATTGAGATTTGTTTTCCTGTTTTAAGTTCACAATTTAACAATTTTGGCTTCTCAAATTAATGCATCAATTTTAACGAAACATGATGGCAAGCATCTTTGGGGATAAGGATTCAGATTTATATGATCGTGATTGGCTCCCATGGAGCGTCAAAGGGGGCTAAATAGGAAGGTTGTCTTATACCTTGTTAACTAAGAGACCCGGATGTTAATGCTTGTTTATGCAGTAACATTGGGGCAACAGGGATAATCACGTTTGTTGAAGGCGTGGTTAGATGCTAAAACACCAGATGCGCTATTTAGAGTTCAACGCTATCACAGTATAACAATTATGTTATTTTTTCGCACTCTTGACTTAGCTCTGAAACAATTAGACAGATTTTAACCAAGCTTGCGGGTTAAACTCAAAATTTGTTTTCTTTTGCAACGATCAAAATACATGTTATTGCAACTTATGATAAAATCCCTCTCGTTGACAAAGATAGTAGTGGCAAGATGATACTTTCTTCGGGAAAAAACCGGATAACCCGGAGGAAACCGATCTGTACAGGTTGGCAATCTTGTACCATCCTTCACACGACACCGCGTGTCGAACCTGGACTGACTCAGCGAGAAGCGAGTGCCTTTACCACTACATTAACTGAACACCCTAACTTGGGGTTGAACATTCAATTTCTGCAAAAGATGGGCCTTGGCGCCAAGTGGGGGCTACTTGGGTTTCAAAACGGGGGAAATTTTAGAAAACTTCAAATACTTCCTCCTCATATTAGTCTTTTAGCATAATCAATGCCCATGCTTGAGGTTTAGAAACCAATTTTGTTTAAGAAATGGTCCTGAGATAAGCAGTACCAAATGTAATTCAAGTGCTGTTGCAGTCAGATGGTAGTGGAGAACTGATGGAGTTCTTGTTTTTATATTAATGGATAATTTTCGCTTGAGAAATACTTTTGTTTTCTACTGTTTTCAAAGTTCATTAACACATGTTCAAACTGCCGCCATGTAAATAAATTCTTGGGCTAAACATTGAACTTGATATTCTCTTGTCTTAAACTTAAACTGTAAACTTTATTTCCTTTCATTCCAGGAACAAAGTGTGAGGTTGTTAATGAATGTATATTAGACCCATGTCCTTCCTCTACGCCTTGCTACAACACAAATGGCGGGAAATACTGTGCGTGTGCTGGTAATGTGAAGGGACCAAACTGTACACAACGTAAGTGTTTGTAGAATGGTAAATCTTAAGCATCAGTTCCACGTGCTTAGATTTTGTTGTCGATAGTTTATAGATGAATTTTCAGAGAATAATAAGATCAACATAGAACCATTAAAACCTCTTTGTCTTCAATAACCAAACATGTCCACTGAGAACGATTGGTAATTGAAGTCTTAGATGCATTATGATCATTCTATTATTACTGCACGTGTGTCATCAATATTAATAGGAATTTCGATATGTCTATACTTGCACAGACCCGTGAAACTGGACACTATGGTATGACTGTCAATATGTTGATTTATGTATTGAGTGGGATAACCAATATTTGGTCACTGTGACCAATATTTGACCTTTGCTGCACGTGAAAGAAAAGCTTTGTTCATACCATCTTCTCTCTGTAACCCTTGGCAGAATCTCAACTTATGTAAATTAGTTCATTTTGGCATAATGTTCTAGCACAGTCTAAAACAAGGTCATTGTTAGTGTGCTTTATACCTTTGCGGAAAATCTTTGCATCATTTTTTCACGCATAGTCAAGTTAAATCATCGCAATAAGTTAGTTTAACTTAGTAAATCTTGGTAACAGTGTGTTGCGTACAAAACAGTCATTGAGGTATGTCTTTTGACTTTTGCGGCGAGTATACAACCTTTTAAAAGTTTCATTAGAAAAAATAAAAAAATGAAAAGTCAGTATAAACATGATCTTTATGGACATCATTTTGAATGCAGTAAAGAACAAAACTGTTGGTATTTCGTCACCTAAAGAAGACAACTCTGAAACAAAACAAAAGTCTTAAGTGGGTTGTTCCAGTACCTCATAGTTACCACACACATCTACCAAAAGAAGAATGATATGAAGCACATGAATACTACGTGCGAAATTGAAATTATCATATCCCATGGATATATGACAAATAACTAATCATGTTTGATGCATATATATTGGGAGAATAGTCCAGTGTCTCTGGCTCTTGAACATCCAACAAAACAGGGCTTTAGTTATATCATGTTACAAAATGTAATAGGACAAGTCACACCTTTGACTTATTTGTCTATTACTTTTGGCATGGTATAGTGAAAAATAAAAATATAAAGTTGAAACGAGCTAGGGCGCCGCGATCGGTGCGTAATATCCCCGACAGCAAGACATACATGACTCTATCTATTACGTTGATGTTTTGGTTTCAAAAAGTAATCCAAGAATAAACAAATACCAAATTAAAGTACCGCAACCAATTTTATTATCTAAGAGGATAAGAAACCTCTGTTTGAGAGGCGCTCATCCAGGATATCGTGTCTATAAACGATGCTATAACAAGTAATTCATCTTAGGTGAGAGTATCAGGCATATTGAATATCCGGTAGGTTTGGACGTATTTTTATATGCTTACATTTTGGTTATGCATTAGACGTGGTTTGCAAAACCATGTACTATTGGGACGACGACTCGGGGATCTGATGGCAAGACAGTGGCCTATTGTGCCTAGTACGGAAGTCTTGCTTTGTCATCGGTACGCCGATACCAGGCAACGGAAAACGAAATGTCCCCTGACACGGTACTCAGGAATCGGATATGGTCTTGCAAGGGCTTGTTACTGACAGCCTAGTGGCTGCGATACGCCGCGTAACGAAAATTTGTTTAAACTTAAATTTGATTTTTTTCGTCATATTCCATTTCACTCACAATTGTAGGTGATGACCTTCATAATTGCATGAACAACTTATTTCAAATTAACGCATTTTTCACCTGATTCATGTCTATTCGCTTTTATGAAGTAAGTAATGTTATGTTTAGTTTTATGTTCTGTTAGTCTTTGCTCACGTTACCTTTTGTTCTTTTTCTTTTCAGCGGATGCACAGGTCGTCTGCACGGGGCCGTCGACCATATATGTCGACGCTTCCAAAACAAGTCAAGCTATTTTTACTTGTGTTGTAAACAATACATCTCCAACTCCTCCTTATCAAAATGTGAACTGTAACGACCCAGACGACAGCACCATCGTATCATTGCTCCAAAATCAACCAAGAGCCATAAATCTAGTTTCAAATTGTCTTTCTATTGACAGTTCGTTGATACAGAAACCTAAGTATTGTGTAAGTATGAAAATGGAATTCCTTAGTTAGTACTCATGATAATACAATGTTTACCCTGTTGCAAGTATGCTGTTCAACAATATCCAAAAGAAATAATGTTGAAACTTCCAAATGCTTTTTTGAAAATCATAGTTGAGATTTTGTTTACATGATATTCGTTTTCGAAAATTGAGAAAAACTCTTCATCTAATTTTTTACTAGGAAACAATTATCAATATCAATTTTATCCCTACTTTTTACACAAATAAGAACAATTGATAACACTTCTTAAAAGAACATAGCTTTGAACAATAGGTAGATTTTTGTTATAATAAATATGGAAAAGGCATAATATAAAACGCCATTTTATTTCATTGAAAGCTTACCTCCCTCGTTTCTATTTAAGGTGTTTCGGAGAAATCAATGTATACTCTCAAACATTTCCATTAAACATGTACTACATCTAATATCGTACCAGTATAAAACAAGGGAATTTTGTTGTTTTTTTCTTCATCTCTTGTTGTGACATTACTATAATTTCTTCTTTTTATAATATTCCTGAAATGTTTGATGTGACTGTTGTTTGTTTGCCAATGTCTTTCGTTCAGTTGACTCAACTCATATTTTCATAAATTTTCCAGGTAACCATTCTTGCTACAGAGTCTGACGATGTAAACTACAGACCATGGAGGAACGCTACCCATGATTTATGTGTTATTGTCAACGAGCCTCCTATCATCCATAAATTCACGGTAGTGCCGGTCTTCAATACACAGACTCTTTCAGCAGGAGATTACCTTGTTACCTTAAATATTTCGGATCCTTTTGTGTCCCCAAATTTTACATATACTTTAGAAAGTAAGTAATTGAAAGATTTGTTATGTTTTATTTTGTCGTTGTTTGTTTTACCGCCACTGCAGTACAGCTTTTGTTTATATTTCTTAATTCCAAACAAACTGAGAGGAGTACGCGAAGGACCCTTCACCCACGGTGTCTACTGATATTTCATTTCTACCTAATAAATAAGGTCATTACCATATTTACATCCAACATTTGTGGGGAATTTGAAATGTTCAGAAAGTGCATGCTGTGTATGACAACATTAACAAAAATATATCAAACAGAGCCATAGTGTTTACTCAGGGACAACATTTAAGTTCAAACTAAAAGTCACTGGTCAAGGTCAAAGATCAAATGCTATTTAAAGTTGAAGCTGCCATAGAAGCGCGAATATGACAGTTCTAATATTTAATACCCACTTTGTTACGTGTCAATGTTTGAAATATAAGTTTAATGTTATAAATCCATAAACAAAATTCCATTGACTGAACTTGTCTGTATGTGAAATATTAACTTGATGACCTTAAAGTTAAATGATACCTTATGAGTTTTATCAAACCTAAATGTAACATCATTCCAAGGATAGGCATAAATTGCAATCGATTGATATTTGTTAGCGATATATAAATATGATTTGTGTTTTTGATTACATGACTATCAGGTCATACCTTTAACTTTTGTGGGTTAGAGGAGACAGTTGTTTTTGTTTTTCAAAATTAAAACAACTTTGATTGTAGTTTGATTCTGTTACAAATGTATGTTAATACTTCTACAAATTTATTATTTGCTCCCCTCAGCAGCTATTCTGATCAAACGCTATATGTTGTAAGCTGACATATATTGTCTTTTGTTTTGTAGATGTATCGCCAGCAATTTGGTCGAACAGATTTGAGCTGAGAGGAAGAGATTTACATTTGACCCAGGATGTCAGTCTAACAGATCACATTAAAAACGTCTTCATAGATGTAAAGGTACAACACGTAGAAGTCGTCGGTGATATAATTTCTGAAAATATGACATTTAAAATTACTTAAAGTCTAACCCTTAAATTACGTAAATAACACATGTATAAACTATCAAACAAGCTAATAAACAAAAGAGCAATCTTTCCAAACGAATGCACCAAACTCGTATAATTCTTAGGCACCTAAATCTTAGTTATCAAATGAATGTCTGTCTTTTGATATTCTATTTGACGAAAGTCAGTTGCTGGTATTATGATTTAGTTTTAAGATGTAAAAAATGTTTGCCAATGTATAAAAAGGACAACCCTCGTATGAAATATCAAGTTCAACAACAAAGACGGTTCCAAAATAAGTTGCATGTGAGTGTTAGGAGGCACTTTTTCAGAGACCCCCACCACCCATGAAATAGCGAATCTGATTGAATTAAGGAATGGTAGGCAAGTCAGGATTTAGCCCCACCATCCATACTATTTTAATGCAAGTGCCTCCCACCCCTCCAATATGATTAATTATAGAATAGTCCTTACATATATGTCGATCTGGTATAAATGGTTCATCCTATTCAGTATTGAACTAGCTGTTTTGTTTGATTGATATTTGTCAACTAAATTAAATTGTTTTGTTAATGATCTCGGGGGAAAATCTTGACATAATATATATAATGTTCTAACTAAAATGATGCTGATTTAATGTTAAATTGTTATTTTAAGGTTGATGATGGTGGATTGCCTCCCCTTGAAGACAACAGAACGCTACGGATTCAATTTATTAATGACACCCTGAAGTGTACTGCTAATCCTGATGTTGTGTACATTGGAGTCAGAAACCCACCAATCATTGTAGCATCAGTTAGTTGTTCAGGGTCTCCCAACTATTCCCTTAGTTTGGATATATCTTCTATCATACCGCAGGGTAAGCAAGACTTCCACAATGACACTCAAAATTATTCAAAAATATTAAGTTGATATCAAATCAGCGATTGAAAATTATTTAGACTAATACAGAATATACATTAAAAGTGCTTGCTCTAGATTAAAACAAACCAAAAACAATTTGAAGAAGACTGTATAGATATGCATTATCCTTATAATATTTCCATGGTAAACTCTAGGTAGATCAAACTCATACTTTTTGAATATGTTATCTTATCGTCTTGTTACCTTTAGCGGTAGATTATACAAGTGCAATTTTAATGTCATACCTTTTATTATTGCATTTTAATGGTAACCATGCAGTTACAATTTATGCAAGAGTTGCCATTCGTAGTAGATCATACAGGTATAATTCATTTACATTTATGTGATCTCTTCTTATTTAGTTATTGTATTTCAAGATTTATCTAGCAATAGACCATACAGGTATAATTTATTTACATTTACGTGATCTTTTTTTATTTAGGTATTGTATTTCAAGGTATAATTTTAATGATCTATTGTCTTTTTATATTTCAAGGTTTATCATTGGTGGTGGATCCTATAGGTAGAGTTTTGTTTTTCGGTCAGCCTCTAGTTGGACGCTATGATGCTAACATCACTGGATCACGAGGGCCATTCGGAACAGATAATGTTACCTTGCAGGTTAACATTGGTATGTATATGACAGAATCCACAAAAAATAATCGATTAACGAAATTTGACGATTTTTTAGTTAAATAGAAGACACTGTAAGATGCTTTGTCAAAGATAATTCTGCTACGACAGTTTTTGTAAGAAATTTGCCATTCAAAGTTTGAATCGTTTTTTTGCCCAGTTCAAGCCTGATGTACAACGTACTTTATAATACTTTCATGATTGTAGGTAATACGTTGGTTTAAAGTTTGAATTTACACTATAATCTTTAACAATATTTAATATTGGATGATAGATTGTTGCTTTAGTACTGAAATTTAGTTATCTAAAAGTTAATATGGCCGTCTTTATTTACTAGTTTCACACAATCTAAAACTGAGTAACTATTTAGTATGGATAACCAAATAACGTCAGGAACTATACTACTTTACTTTTACAGAGTTATGGCATTGTTTATTAACGTTTATTTTGATCAAGGGTTAATTAACCAAATTTGTTCTTAAGCATTTTGGATTGTGTTACATAAAGTGTAAAAAAGTTATAATGTTAATTGTTATGCTATATTTGGCCATTGTAAGGGAAAACTACTCAATTGCAAGTAGTAGAATATCTAAAGCAATGGACAACTTTGGTTTACATTTATAATTTTAGGACCTAGGATCATTGTATTTAAAACTTATAATTCATTGAGCACAATGCATGCTTGCTGGACTATTGCGTTCGGCCGTTTTGATATTTGGTATAAATATTCTAATTGGCAGCTTTATTTGAATAATTTTACATCTGAAATATTCAAAATGTTTTACAGATTTTGATACAGACTGTCAGAGTAGTATCAAAGTCAGAGACTGCAGATATGGTCCTCCAGGTGAAGCAGATGTGTTTATGAACAAGATACTTCAAGATACTCTTTTTTGGTTTCACAGGTCAAGCACATACAGTTAAACCTCCAACATGTATTTTAAATGATTTACTTAATGGAAATTATTTCAAAAGTTAATTTTTTTTTTTTTTTTTTTTAAATTCCTGTGTTTTCTTTCAATTACAGGAAACTATGAGCCACAGTGTCAAAATACATCAAACAAAGTACAGATACCAGAAGCAGACTACAGGGATATTGGTTTTATCTGTTATCAAGCCTACGACTGTTCATCATCTTTAAACACACCATACACAAACTGTACTATGGTGCCAAACAATCTAAATATCACCCAGTATGTCGATGTGAGATGTGCACCGATGAACAACGATCCGAGTGTATACAATGTCAGCATTTGTGTTATAAAAGATCTGGCTCAGCAGAACTTAGGTGGCACCCACATGGTAAATATGACATATTTCACTTTCTTAACACTATATTGCAGTGTATACGTATCATTATATGAACAATATGTAACTTACAAGTGGTAGTTGGTAAATTAAATTTCAAACAATTTCTTATAAAGTAAAGAGTATAGAGCTTAGGGGGATCAATAATGGAAACATTTGATATTCGTTTGTAAATTATTTTTAAACTAGAAGGCTTATAGATTAATGCATGCATCTATGGTGAAATTTGGATCAAAGTTCAAGAAGTAAGAGAAAGTTTTTATTTTTTGTTTGCTTTTCCAAAAACTTTTGACAAATTTTAACCAAGCTTTATAGTAGAAGATATCCTTTTAGGAAGAGAATATACACTTGTTGAATTATGGGTCAATGCCTTGATTGGTGTCAGGAGTATCATTAAGAGTAACATTTGTCAATAGTTGCAATAATTTCCTTACTCAAAGTAGATACTTGATGCTTACATAGCATTATTAGGACATGCATATATTCAATTTCTTCAAGGTTTTTGGGGTAATTACTAAAAGATCATGCTGCTGATGGTGCAACGAGATGGATGGTAATGACCTATTGAACTCTTGTTATGTTGTAGGTTTATGCCCAGGTCTTAAATGAATTTGGATTTAATACCATACCCATTGAGGTTGAAATTTTACCAGGGAACTTTTTCTCACCGATTTTTCCTGAGGAAATTTTATCTAATATTGAAATATCAGAAAAAGAGGCTGTTGGGTATGCAGTCATGGTTGTCACCGCTGTAGACATTGATACATATGATGTACTAACATACAGTTTATTAGGTAAGCTTTAATTAGTGTAGGTTTCTGCATTTTTGATGGTTCAAATTTATGTGCGTTTTTTTGAAATTATTAAGCGGTTATACCAATTTATTACTATTTACACTGTTTTAATATTTAACATTTTTGATCTTGCCATGAAAATGATACCACACAAATATAATAGAGCATGCAATAGTCTGATGAACATTCTCAATGTATGTGTTGGGAAATCAAAAGAAAGTTGTATGCACGATTGATCATCACTATTTTGTTAGTAATGTACATATTAGGGGATAGTATTGTTCATTGACTAAGGCCAGTGCAATGTTCAGTTAATTTGATTTTGACAATTTGTTATGTCCCAGTCATAATATAACTTTTTGGCTGCGCCGATGCACCCCGTTTCTGATGAATAAATTAATGTATCTACTCAAACAAGTTATATGTTGTCTTTGTTGATTTAATCTTTTTTAAGTAAGGACCTTTTAATTACATGAGTATGTTTTTTCTTCTTCAGACAGTGGTACACCATTCCGACTGAACAATTTTTACCTGGTAGTTGCTGGTCCTCTGAATGCAACTTACCAATCATTTTACAACCTCACACTAAAGGTTTGTTCATGAAACATATGTAATTTTCCTGATAGACTTCATGCTTATTCTGATTAAAGAAGTGTCTTATTGTTGACTTTAGATCAGTATTCGAGCACACACGTACATATGGGTCCACACATTCTGATACTTCCTATTATATTTTATACCATCAACACATAAAAGAAACTTTGATTTTAAGCTGAAAGTTAGAGTTCATTTAAATGTACAATTTTGACCAATTTACTTGAACCTTCCTCAGTAAACGTTGCGATTAATAGAATTTAGGAGTTTTGCTGCAGTTTGACAACCTTAAAACAGAACAAAAATATACATTATATCATTTTTTGCTACCTTTTACTTAATTGCTTCTTCATTAGTTGTAACCACATCCCTATTTATTATGTAGTATGAATTTGTATTTTAGGAGAGCCTATTACTGGAATAAATTATATAGATATTTGAAACATTTTCTCAATAGGTTCATGATTTGGCGGGACATGCTGATTTCATGAATGTCGAAATCACAGTCACTGATGTAAATGAACAACCAAGGTGTCAATCAAAGTATGTATTTGTTGTGGATGCTACAGCAGGACTAGGCGACTTCGTTGGTGAAGTCTCTTGTTATGATGTGGACTTAAAACCAGAGTATAAACAGCTGACTTATGCAATGAATGACAGCAATCCTTCAGAAGTCAAAAGTAGGTAGTATATACTTGTATACAGAGTAACAAAGCATTGTGATAAATACAACTACCTTTACAACTCTCAACAAAAGAAAGTAGTATTTCAGAGAGCCAACGTTGATTTTGTTTTCATCTTTTATATGTTTTGGATTAACAGTTCAGCATTATCAATATGCTGCACATATGTTAACTGTTTACATTTTCAACTTCTTCTCCCAAACCACTTAACCAGTTTCAACTACATATCTCTAGGGGTAAAGGATTCAGATCCTTTCTAATAATGGAATCCAGCCTGCAAGGTCCAAACAAGGGGGTAAAAATGAGGAAAATTTAACAAATAAATTCTTATTTATCAAATCACTAAAAATTAAGTCATAGCTAGGCATGTCTCAACCAAATGGACTTAAAGGCCCAATGGTCCTTTTGTTATGGCTTACCTTATCAATGTTATTTTTTCTACCTTGTTTCTACTCATGGTTGCTGTAAACTGCCATTCACGTTATGCATTACTACTTTGTTCAAATGTTGTCCACCTTTTAGAACGTAATATTGACCAAGGGGCCAAAGTTCAATATATATATCAGCAGATACAAGTAATTGTAACATAGGTCGAACCGTTCTTACCTATGGTCTTGTTGGAGGCCTTTGGTATTATATCCCAATAATAAATGATTACATGTACATGTATCTTTTAATAGTATCCTTTATGGCCATATATTACAATTAGGTAGTGTGATGTTTGACAAAAGAGATTAATATTTCACACAGAGTATCGTCTCTTTCCTCTTATAAATATCATATTTATCGGAGGCAGGTTTTAGATTGCATTCTTTTTTTATACAATAAACAGTATGAATGGAATCAACAGAACGAGAGACATTGACATATAAATAATAACTGCGTCAAACAATTAAGCACGCGGAATGTAAGGAATTAAATTGACATCACAACAATCATCAAGACTAGTAATCCATGCGGACCGACTTTGGACGGTCACCCAGCACGAAACCAGGCGGTGTGGTTAAACCGGATAATGAGGCCTCAACCTTCCCGCATGAGAGTAGAAATTTGAAGTATAGACATACATTTAAATGTTTTATAAATACACTTCACTGCGCTGTAAATCATCTCAACAACTTACAGCCCACATCAATTGTCCATAAAAATCTAAATGAGTAAAACCTTGATTCATTGTCTTTCAAAGTAGATAGCTAATAAAGATTGATGTGGCAATTCTTATTATTTTATTTCCTTACAGGCCTTTTTAGTGTGACAAACAATGGTAGAATAACACTAAATACATTTTTGTCAGCTAGCAAGGATAGGCATTCCTTCCAAATTACCGTTAATGATACAGGAGGACTTGGAACAACCACTGAGGTTGAAGTAGAAGTTAACCGTAAGTATATTGAGCACTCGGATAGTCAAACATATGCTTTTAAATATAACTGTTATTATTGGGTTTTTCTTTTTTGTTTCTTTTCACATGTTAAAGTTAAAAGCCTTGGATAATTTTTAATAAAGTAGTAAATACGAAAAACAAAGACGATATTCAAAAGTGAAAATTCAACCAAAAGTGGTGCAACACAATTTTTCAATGTTCCTACAAAACAAATTGCTTAAAATGTTTCGGACGGTCTAGAATATTTTTTGCACCGATGAGACCTATGAGGGACTAATGACGTTTTTTTATGTAATATTAAAACATTTATGTACATGTAGCTAGACGTATAGTTGTCATAAAAAAACTTAGTATACATTTATTTGAAAAAATCTAGTTAAGTTTGAATTATTTTTCAGGTTACTTTAAACCTGTATGTGTCAGTCCCTCTGTTTCGGTGACAGTGTCTGACAATTTACTGAGTGGTCAATGTTTGTCTTTCACAACGGGATGTACTGACCCACTCAAAAACAGGGTCATCTATACGGCTGTACAAGGAAATGCCACTCAACTCTTTTCAGTATCTGCTTCTACAGTTTCTCAAAATGCACAAATTTCAGTATGTCCAACCACGTCCATTGTTGGATTGGTTGGACAATATGTTGTAAGTTTTACATTTCTATTTAATTCATATTTTTTTCTAAAATATATATGTGAGGCACAACATATTGGCTACTTTCTTCAAAGATACAATTACAGGGAACATGTACAAACTTTTTTGCTTTGATGAGAGACATCAGCGTTAAGATAGTATCTTTTTTGTGCTATTTTATGTAACTTCACCTAATACAAAAATGCATCTGAAACATAATTCCGATAAATATGATATTGATAAGGAAAAATAGTTAATACTCAGTGTGAAGCACACACGTCCCGAAGCCCAGATCCTGCCTCGAAGCAGCCGTCATAAATGGATGCTATAGAGAAAATGATGTCTGGATACACAAGACTACGATTAATATACGGTACTTAAAACCGAAGCTTTAACTTATAAATTGCAGTATATTATCAGCATCTCTCACTATTGGTCCCCATGACTTATAATACAATTTTGTAAAAAAAAAAAACAAACTATTTGATTAGATTTTTTTCTTCTGTTACAACTATTTGAAATATTCTTGTTATATTTTTATGATATTTGTAAATAGCACTAATTTTACATAAAACGTAGCATTCGAATTTTATATGCCCTGGGTGTATGCTTCACAAACCTTTTTACAACTAGTTTAATTATCTATGTATCATGTTTTTGTGTTTAGATGACTATAGTGGTCAGTAATGGGTTCAATGCCACAAACTTAGAGTTAATGGTCAAAGTCGCTGAGTGGAACGACCCTCCAAGTTTTGTGCAATCTTCATACCAGTTCAATAATATATCCGAAAACATTGGCCTCGGTTTGCGCATCGGAGTAGTAATATCATCGGATCCAGATGTAACACAAGAAAACAACAACTTGGTATACAGCATAGGTACACATTTTTTCATATGGCTTTAGATTCTTGAACTGTGAAGGTTTAGTGATTGTTAATCTATTATGCCAAAGATTTGTAAAATTATTGCAGCATTGCAATTTTTGCAGTACAATAAGGTTAAATCGGCCTTTATCTTATTGTTGTGTGTCACTGCTTCAGTCATTATATTAATTGAGAAGATATACATTGTATAATCTGAAAATACTTTAATGCAGTCTATAGTGACAGAACCTAGACATTTTCAAAATGATGATAGGAAGTTGAAATTTTTTTTTATAAAAATACTGGTAAATTAAGCACAAATTTTTCCAACGTATTTGTAAATTCATCACAAAATATGTAAATTCAACACACCATTTGGGAAATATTGATAAATACAACACACATTTTGTAAAAATGTTGGTAAATTCAATTTCAATTTCAATAAATGCAGCACAAATTTTGAAACATATATATTTAACACAAATGTTGTGAAAATATTGAAAAAATTTAAACACATTTTTATCTTAATTCAATGTGGCAAAATGTCAAAACTAAATAAAGCAGAACTTATGTAGAAATTCATATTCATTCTGATAACCTAACATATTGAGATTGAAACAACTGGCTATTCAACTTATAACATAACCTAGTTTTACTATATTTAATTTAAGATCTTCATAAGAGTGTGTATAATCACATTGTTGACTGTTTATTTTTAGTAAGCGGTGTTGACCAGAGTGCATTTACAGTAGATAGAACTGGTAATTTGTTGACAGCAGTGGCTTTCAATGCATCCAAGCAAGAGGTGTATAATTTTGTTGTGCAGGTTGGTGTATTAGTAAATAGTAATTAGTAAATCTGATTTCAAATGGTGTAATATGTCTAACAATTAATGCTGAAAGAAAGAGAAGAGGGTTTCTTTTTTGAATAACTGCTTGTATTGTGAAGTTTGATGCATTTAAAATAATGGAGAGATGGAATTTATGAAAATCAATTTAATGTAATTTCTGGATGCTCGCTGACACTTGTTTCAAATTTGAATATAGATTATTATTATAAATTTTTTTGATGATGAGGGTCTAGGTCTTCAGCTAAATTTCAGCAATTCTTGTAATAATCAAAAATTAGTAATGCTTTTTTCTTTAATTTCCAAGGCAACAGATCCAAAGGGATTGAATGACACAACTAATGTGAAAGTTACTATTTTGGACGAGAATAACCCTCCACAGTGTAGCCAACAAATCCTTGTGATCCAATTGAACTTGACCACATTTTCTGGAACGACGATTGGCAATTTGAATTGTTGGGACTGGGACGTGTTCTCCACATACTCTAAAATTATGTACCGTGTGGAAGGAAATCTCAATTCAGGTATAAGCTTTTACTGTAGAAAATATGTAAATATAGTCTAAACCATTGAAATCCATATAACAAGCATACTTTGTTGTGTGCTCTGATTGAGACATTTATTGTGTTATTGTATATTTTGGTTCATATAGTATTATAACATGCATATTTGGTTCATGTTTTGTGTGCGTCCAACGTTTTCTTATTGTTTGCCAATGTCCATGGACTTACGGCCTTAAATTTTTATATAAATTTATATTTGGTTCATTTTTTTTGCGTGCGTCTAACGTTTTCTTATTGTTTGCCAATGTCCATTGACTTACGACCTTAAATTTTTATATAAATGTATATTTGGTTCATTTTTTTGTTTGCGTCCAACGTTTTCTTATTGTTTGCCAATGTCCGTGGACTCACGGCCTTAGATTTGTACATAAATGTATATTTGGTTCATTTTTTTGTTTGCGTCCAACGTTTTCTTATTGTTTGCCAATGTCCATGGACTTACGGCCTTAGATTGTTATATAAATGTATATTTGGTTCAGTTTAATGTGTGCGCCCAACGTTATCTTATTGTTTGCCAATGTCCATGGACTTACGGCCTTAGAATATCGTCTTGGTTTTTCTTTTTACTATTTTATCAATCATTGAATAATCTTTCTACAGACATAGTACTAATTGTTAAAGATGACTTAGTATCCTCTACAATATTGGTTTAATTAGAGTAAAAAATGTCCCCAGGTTTGTTTTTCGATGCCATCAAATGTTAGCTACAAATGGATAAACATCCCTATGAATAAGCCATTAATAACGGAGTTTGTTTTTATTTGAATGGACAACCCAAGTACATTCATATAATGCACGTATAGTTACAACTCAAGCTCTGTGATCATACATATTAAAGGGCTGTAGCAATGTGTTGTAAAGATAGTTATACTTAATTTGCATATATATCTTTCACACTTTCACAGTCCAAAGGTAAAAGTGGTGTAACTAAATTTTAATTTATTTTTAAAAAAAAGTGTTCAGTGTAGGTGATGCCGGAAACTTAGTTCTGATAAGTGCCCTTCCACGGACCCAAACAACTGAATACACTCTTGCAATAAGTGTTTACGATGCATTTATGGAAAGCACTGGCAACTTTAACGGAAAGGTCACAGTTACAGCACAGATCTTTGTTAAAAGTAAGTCATGTTTTACTCGTTCTGCTTTTTTTTTCTCTTTAATAAGGATTACCAGTGGTGTAACTAAACTGAAATGATTGGTATCACTCAACAAAATGACTGATAATGCATTCATAGTTTAATTGCAATGTTTTGATCTGGATAACGTTATTGTGACTATGATAATATTATGCTTCTTTTATTTGTACTTGTTCTCTTTCAAGTTAAAACAAAATTGTACAGAAAATAGATACCAACCGCAAATAGAACATTTCCAATTGAGTGCATTATATGTCATTTGGTTGAGTGATACCAAACATTTTCATTTTGTGTGTTATAATAAACTTTATGTTCTGTTGAGATATTTGATCAAATGAATGAACCTACAATAAGCAGGAAAAAAAAGAATTGATATAAACTTAAAAATCATTAACCACTGCAAAAAAAGATAAATAATCAACACTGTCAAATAAAACTCTAAAGATTAAAACACAAAGTTATTAATGGCAGGGTACATGTACCTGAACTTTGAACACGTAAATGGTGTTAATGTAGGTTTCATAATGATGCTAAATAGGTCCTAATTGTTTGACAATGACATAATGTAAAGAATCCATGTTATTGAATGGTAAAGCATGGTCATACAATGTATACACTTGTCATGTGCAATGTATTTGTTGTTAACTTCAATATTCACAATAATTCATGAGAGAAAATCTATATATTGTTTTAAATTAAAATCATGTTTGAACACTGTTTGTTATTATTTAACAGCAAACTTCCCTCCGGTATGCAGTAAGAGTATCATCACAAGCACAGTGAAGGAGACCCAGCAAGTTGGACACTGCCTTGGACAGGAAGTAGTTTGTGAGGACCCTACAGGGGTCGGTGTCAATATATCAAGTACTGAAGGTTCAGGAATCAGTCTGGTAAACGTCAAAACGCGTGCCAGTAATACTAAAGAAACTCTTCCTCTCAATGTTTGCACCAAAATAAGCCTAAGCAAAAGAATTGGATCCTTTCAGGTATTTTGATAAATATTATAAATAATATAGTTCAGGAGCTTATATATAATTAAAGTCACTCTATCAAATATTGAATTTAGGAAATGTTTGGAGAATGTATTCATTTAAAATAACTTGAATGA
>JAUMGZ010039179.1:0-17285 GCA_032359645.1 Pododesmus macrochisma | reverse complement strand
TAATAATGATTACTGCACTCACACGTACAGAAAAAGTAGAACGAAGCACCATTATTGATGCAATTTAATAATGATAAGTGCACTCACACGTACAGATAAAGTAGAACGAAGCATTGTTATTGATGCAATTTAGTAATGATTACTGTACTCACACGTACATATAAAGTAGAACGAAGCACCATTTTTGATGCAATTTAATAATGATTATTGCACTCACACGTACAGATAAAGTAGAACAAAGCACCATTATTGATACAATTTAATAATGATTACTGTACTCACACGTACATAGAAAGTAGAACGAAGCACCATTATTGATGCAATTTAATGATGATTACTGCACTCACACGAACAGATAAAGTAGAACGAAGCACCATTATTGATGCAATTTAATAATGATAAATTGACTCACACGTACAGAAAAAGTAGAACGAAGCCCCATTATTGATGCAATTTAATAATGATAACTGCACTCACACGTACAGAAAACGTAGAACGAAGCAACATTATTGATGCAATTTAATAATGATGAGTGCACTCACACGTACAGATAAAGTAGAACGAAGCACCATAATTGATGCAATTTAATAATGATAACTGCACTCACACGTACAGAAAAAGTAGAACGAAGCACCATTATTGATGCAATTTAATAATGATAAGTGCACACACACGTACATATAAAGTAGAACGAAGCACCATTATTGATACAATTAAATAATGATTACTGCACTCACACGTACATATAAAGTAAAACGAAGCACCATTATTGATGCAATTTAATAATGATTACTGCACTCACACGTACAGAAAAGTAGAACGAGGCACCATTATTGATGCAATTTAATAATGATAAGTGCACGCACACGTACAGATAAAGTAGAACGAAGCATTATTATTGATGCAATTTAATAATGAACACTGTACTCACACGTACAGAAAAAGTAGAACGAAGCACCAATATTGATGCAATGTAATAATGATTACTGTACTCACACGTACAGAAAAAGTAGAACGAAGCACCATTATTGATGCAATTTAATAATGATTACTGCATTCACACGTACAGAAAAAGTACAACGAAGCACCATTATTGATGCAATTTAATAATGACAAGTGCACTCACACGTACAGATAAAGTAGAACGAAGCACCATTATTATTACAATCTAATAATGATTACTGTGCTCACACGTACATATAAAGTAGAACGAAGCACCATTTTTAATGCAATTTAATAATGATTACTGCATTCACACGTACAGAAAAAGTAGAACAAAGCACCATTATTGATGCAATTTAATAATGATTACTGCACTCACACGTACAGATTAAGTAGAACGAAGCACCATTATTGATGCAATTTAATAATGATTACTGCACTCACACGTACAGAAAAAGTAGAACGAAGCACCATTATTGATGCAATTTAATAATGATAACTGCACTTACACGTACAGATAAAGTAGAATGAAGCACCATTATTGATGCAATTTATTAATGATAAGTGCACTCACACGTACAGATAAAGTAGAACGAAGCACCATTATTGATGCAATTCAATAATGATTACTGTACTCACACGCACAGATAAAGTAGAACGAAGCACCATTATTGATGCAATTTAATAATGATAAGTGCACGCACACGTACAGACAAAGTAGAACAAAGCACCCTTATTGATGCAATTTAATAATGATTACTGCATTCACACGTACACATAAAGTAAAACGAAGCACCATTATTAATGCAATTTAATAATGATAAGTGTACTCACATGTACAGATAAAGTAGAATGAAGCACCATTATTGATGCAATTTAATAATGATAAGTGCACTCACACGTACAGAAAAAGTAGAACGAAGTTCCATTATTGTTGCAATTTAATAATGATAAGTGCACTCACACGTACAGATAAAGTAGAACGAAGCACCATTATTGATACAATTTTATAATGATTACTGTACTCACACGTACAGAAAAAGTAGAACGAAGCACCGTTATTATTGATGCAATTTAATAATGATTACCATATCGCGAGCACCTAGTTTCGCTTCTAGTTTTTTTTAATAGAAGTTCGTGATGTTGCAATTTTTAGTTAATAAATGTATATTTGGTTCATTTTTCTGTGTGTGTCCAGCGTTTCCTTATTGTTTGTCAATGTCCATGGACTTACGGCCTTAGAATATCGTCTTGGTTTTTCGATTTACTATTTAACAGTAATATGTATTATTTGAGCTTTATTATCAAAATCGTGAAAAACACGGAAATATAACATGTTCAAGCAAGAACAATGCCATTTACCTTGTCAGATTTAAGCAATCTGGTGTGATGTCAATATGTAGGAAAAGCAAGCTAAATCAAATTAATTGTCCGTACAAAATTATATGTGTTTAATTGGATTGTTCATTACAGCAGCACAGAGGAGAAACCTATCGTATTTCAGTTTTATTTTGACTTTGCATGCAAATAAATATTTTACCATGTCACACATATGGTTTTATGTCTCTGGTGTAAATTGACAGGTAATGAATCGACATGTACTGAATTGACAGGTACAGGAACTGAATTGACAGGTACTGAATTGACATGTTCTGCATTGACAGGTACTAAATTGACAGGTACTGAATTGACAGGTACTGAATTGACAGGTACTAAATTGACAGGTACTGAATTGACAGGTACTGAATCGACAGGTACTGAATTGACAGATACTCAATTGACAAGTACTGTATTGACAGATACTCAATTGACAAGTACTGAATTGACAGGTACTGAATTGACAGGTACTAATTTGACAAGTACTGAATTGACATGTACTGAATTGACAGGTACTAAATTGACAGGTACTAAATTGACAGGTACTGAATTGACAGGTACTAAATTGACAGGTACTAAAATGACAGGTACTGAATTGACAGGTACTAAATTGACAGGTACTGAATTGACAGGTCTAAATTGACAGGTACTGAAGTGACAGTTATTGAATTGACAAGTACTGAATTGACAGGTACTAAATTGACAGGTACTGAATTGACAGGTACTAAATTGACAGGTACTACATTGACAGGTACTAAATTGACAGGTACTGAATTGACAGGTACTGAAGTGACAGGTATTGAGTTGACAAGTACTGAATTGACAGGTACTGAATTGACAAGTAATTAATTGACAGGTACTGAAAGACAGGTACTAAATTGACAAGTAATTAATTGACAGGTACTGAATCGACAGGTACTGAATTGACACTGATACTGCTTGTTATTTTTTTTATAGAAGTGCGCTTCCCCATTTCATTAGTTTTGTTTGCCCATATCCACTGACTTTTTGATATTTGAACAACAATTTGGTTTTTTGTATATACTTTTTTAAAACTGGTGCTTAATTGTTTGGTGCAGTTATTGTGTGTTTGTCAATGATCTCGTTAAGTTGATTCCACTCATATCGTTTTTGTGATACTAACACATGTATAACCAAATTGTATTACATTAAGGATAAACTGCAATGCTACGAATTTGTAAACAGACGAATGGCGGCAAAACATGACTCCTCCAAGCTTCCCATAGTACCACTGCAATCAGCCAAGCTTCCCATAGTACCACTGCAATCAGCCAAGCTTCCCATAGTACCACTGCAATCAGCCAAGGACATCGATGATTTTGATACCTTCCTTAAATACATTGCTTCAAAAATCGACAAGGAAACGTTTGGAAGATTACTTAACAATCTACGAGGTAAAGATGCATTTTCAAGAAATATTTTTGGTTAGAATTAGAAATATAAGAACCTATTCTATTCCATGCTTTAAAAATGACAAATACTTTACCATTTATAATAAAGCAATATTGTTTAAATTGATATACAATTAGAAGAGAATACATGCTTTCAATTTTCGATGCTTGGATTGGGAATGTATGGGTATGCGTGCGTCCCACGTTTTCCTTCTTTTTGCCCATGTCCATGGACTTAGGGCTTTTGAATATAGTTTTGGTTTACTTTTTTCATTTTTTGGAAATTTTGCATTTCGAGATATTTATAAAATGCGTTATGTGTTTTATATAATGTTTATTGAGACAGAATATATACATTTCCATTGTTGAAATGTTTTTACACAATCATATACTAAAATAATGTTTAAATGTTTACATCGTCAATTATTACCACATATTATATCTGACTTATCTGGCTGTATCTGGAGTATTATATTAAAATTATTATGAATTTATTACATGGTCAAATAATTACAACAAGCAGCGATATATGATTGTACTCTACTTATTCATACAAGGAAAGTTCATGTGCTAGAAAGCGTATACAAATACATAAATGTTTACACACAAAAACTCTATTTAGAATAGGTCTTATTCTCCTATATGCGGGACCTATATTTCATATGAAACTGAATGTGACATAAATGCTAAATAAATAAGATACCTAATTATTACTGTGTACGTATATTTATTATACACATACTTAATTTTTGAGTTTCCCAGAGTATAATATTTAGACAAAGCATACTTACATGCCTTTTTAAAAATTACAAAAAGCTACAAATAATACTACATGGAAAAATAGTACCACATCGAAAGTTCAGATTTATTTCTCATTAATCCAGGTAGCCCTGGTTATGGTAAGAAAATTCGAGAAGAACTACTGGAACCGATTGATTTTTTCAATCAAATTAGAAATCTACGACTGCTAGATGAAGATAATTTTTTGACGATACAGGCTTGGTTATGGCGTATCAACCGTGAAGATTTACATCAAGAATTCGTATGTTTTGCAAGAAGATACAAAACAAGTCCATTGTTCTTCGATAAATTACTAACAGGTTTGAACTCTTTGTTAGATTCATTAAAAAAAGCAAATGGAATAATTATGTAGCAAATATATTTCGACTTGAATCCAATCATAATTGTACTAGTTCCTATATTATTGTATATTTCAGAAGAAAATGTTACAGCATTGTACCAAATTTCATAACTATAGAAAGTATTAGGTATGCAAGACAAATGCTTGCAAGTACTCTTTTTAAGATAAACTAGTTGATTCATGCCTTACTTTGCATTCGTATGAAACGATATGCGTATATTAAGTCATAAACATTTGGTTTGAGCT
Source organism: Pododesmus macrochisma (assembly GCA_032359645.1). Lineage (NCBI taxonomy): Eukaryota > Metazoa > Mollusca > Bivalvia > Pectinida > Anomiidae > Pododesmus > Pododesmus macrochisma. The sequence continues at coordinate 12,167 of JAUMGZ010039179.1, read as the reverse complement.
GTTTCGATTCTGTTTATTCTTGTAATCGCCTGGTAAAACGATTTATGACTTTTGGTTTTTCAACAACTAAAATTGGTATAGCAGCTAAAAAGTATAGAAGCAAGTTTTTCTTCTACTCTTAATAGGTAATCTAAAAAATAGATATGTGGTTCATATTTCGATTATATATCAATTATTGAATATCATATAGCGCATTTGCATACAACTAATATTATAATAAATATTTGATATTTCAATTGTAGGCAACAAAAGTTTCTATGTTTGCCATACTGGAGATAAGAGACTTACAACAACTCAGCAAGAACAGAATTGCAATATCGTTAAAGAACTTTTGGAAGGAAAAGCTGAAAATGTAGAATTTAGTAAGAAGTATTAATCAATTTATTTAATAATAATAATTCGAAGATTTTCTTTAGTTTTTAAGATTAGTGATATCTATTTCAATACTTGTGTTCATAATAGATAAAGGTAAATGTGCTGAATACGAGTCTACATGCATGAATATATATATAAATGTAAATTATTGTTACTAAAATATTCGTATTGTTTTAAATTGCACACATATTGGTACTATAAACGCTTAAAATGCATATTCAGCGAAGTAATAGTGACACTTGATTTGGTCCACTGGTCTTAGGGATTTTTGTGACGTCAATATATTTCGTTTTATTCTGGTGCTAAATTGTTTGATGTGGCTATTGTTGATGTGTCAATGTCTCTTTTTGTTTGATTATATTCATATTTTACCAGTAACTACGAATCTGTATAGAACACGCATAATTTATCACAAAGATATTTAATCAACAGTACATTAGATTTAGAGCCTGATTAAGCAGTTATATTTTTTTGTGTTAAACGGAATTCAGTTTAATTTGGTTTTTTTCTGTACTTGTTTATTTCGTTCGTAAAGTTTCATGAAAGTTTCAAATAAATATTGCGTAAAATAAAATATTAAATTAATGATAGATAAACTTTTATTAATTTCATTGGATATATATTTGTGTAAGCAAGTACCTTCTTTTCGATAATGCAAAAATAGAATTCATATCAAATCTCGATATTTGTGTTAAACGGTATATAAGAAATCATAAGGCCCTCAAATATAATTAATTTTCTGAATCTTTGTGCACATTTTGAGTTTTGTTTTGCGAAATGACACAAACTGTGTACACGTATTTGCATAAGACGGACTGCCAACCAAAGTAAACGATATCAACCTCCAGGAGACAAAGTTAACACATAAGTTAAGGCCAACAACCACATGTTCCACAGCGGAAGGTATTACGACGTCAGTTCCATTGAATGAAAAAAGTATGATTTAAAGTTACATTCACACTAATTTATAGGAATGTTTGCTTGGTTTATCATATATTTTCAAAATGGTTAATTTTATTAAGCATGAAAACGTTAGTAACTTTTCGTTAATTAAACATGAAGCTCAGTTATTTTCAAAGTTAATATATAAGATATTTAAACAGTGTTTTTTTATTTTGCTTATGTTATCGAGTAGACCTCTTTCAGTGATTCAGAGTATCGGGATACGATTTTACCTGTGCTCAGAACTTATGAATTGTGTCAGACGCGTTCTCGATTTGCAAGGATTTTTTAGTCCAGGTTAACTGGTATTGATGCTATTTTTAAACTATATCGCATTCCACCCTAACTTTGTCTGCATACTAATGAGAGATAAATGGCGATCATGAGATTCGTGAATTCTTCAATTTTTCCCTGGCTCAAACCCTGGCATCTAACTTATCATAATTGTTTTTTGTGATAGATTATCTAATTATAGCGCTATTATAAACATTTCGTTTTATTGCAGTACATTGCTGTCATCCTACTGGAGTGTGTAAGCGGCTAAGCTTATACCAGCCTTTTACTCAATCTAAACGCCTTTAACAATTCTAAAATCAACAATTACCTTCAAGGAAGAAAATCATGAATCAACATGCGAAAAAAACAAAACGTCTAGCCAATTGAGTTGGAAGTTTAGATATCGATTCACGACATTAACGATAATTGTTACGAATGTTCATTACAAACAGTAAAAAGATATTCCAAACTACATCAACATTTGTAAATTACGTTTGTCGGATGTTTTTAGTAAGAGGTTTGGCAAACGAAAAGTTAAGTCGAACACACAAGCCAAATGTGCAAATTGAGACGGCCAACAGTTTATTTTATTTTAAAACAATTTATTTTAGCATTTTTACTTTGATCTTACTCATACCATTTTGAATTTTGCACAGATCCTCAACAAATATACAGAAAGACGACGACAGATAGACATGGTTCCACTTTGGTAAAAGTTTTAAGATTTCTCTAATAACTGATTGGCTAACGATTTGAAAACGTGTCTATCAATTTTGTAACTAAAGTTCATTATTTATTGTAATGCTATGACAGTCTGATGCAGAGTTAATTTTTACTTAATAGACGTGGCTTGTCGAAATATTAAGTACATTCCTACTCCTCTATCAGTAACTATACTTATTAAAAGCGATTTTTCATCAGAGGTTAGTCAAAACATAGAGACATAGAGAACTAAATTGTATCAACAATGTTGGGGACATTATAGGCCAAAAATATTAGAAAAAATATCTGATTTAAGATTTGATGAAATTAAGAATATGTCCTCATTCGTTTGTATATGTGCATTTCAAATTTGTATGTATAGAGAGAGTCCAGAACGAGCAATATGCCTATGTATGCCATGTCGACTGTTCCAAGAGGAAACGTTTTGATAATAAACAACAAAGACTTCACAGATGGGCATAGCTCAAAACGGCTAGGTTCAGATGTTGACAAGAAAGCACTTTGTGATGTTTTCGAAGAACTAGGATTCCATGTTGTTGTATTTGATAATTTATCTGCAAATGTAAGTATAATGCACACATCTCACATAAGTATATAGTTTTAATGTTTTAACATGTTATAGGTATAACAAAAATGCACCTGGTTTCGCTTCTAGTTTTTTTTAACAGAAGTTCGTGTTGTTTCCTTTTTTAGTTAATAAATGTATATTTGGTTATTTTTTTCTGTGTGCGCCCAATGTTTTCTTATTGTTTGCCAATGTCCATGGACTTGCGTCCTTAGAATATCGTCTTGGTTTTTCGAATTAACTTCTTTCTAAAATAATTATTTCTAGTTGGCAGAGTTAACAATACGAAAAACCAAAACGCTTTTTCAAATGGATGTCTAGAGGGGATTAAAAGAAGTATAGATTAAAAGGAAACATCACAACCTTAGAAAGAACCAACTGCAAAAATGAGCATTTACAACTACACAGATGTCACTCTTGTCAATTCGGTGTATGAAAACATTCCCTTACGTCTTTGATCATATGATCTTATTTCCAATTTATTTTTCAATTTATCAATTTCAAATATTTTATTAAAAAAAAACAATTTGTAAAAGGAAGTGGGCAGTAGGCAAGTCTATTTGAGCCCTCTCCTTGAACGGTTACAGGTAACAAACATATGTAATGCACACTCACTCACATAAACATGTATAATTATATATTAAATATAAGAATATAACAGTTAAGAACGTTACTTAATGTACAAGAAAAGACAAGAAATACAATGTATTCATTGTTACTCGAAATAGTTAACTAGTTTAGAACATTGTGTGTTAAGACAAAAATGATAGAAAGAAAGACAAGATTAATAGAATAATAGAAAAGAGTGAATACGGAATAGATTGGGTAAAAGAAGACAGGTGCAAAACCTAGTAGTAGTGATTAAAATTATAAGCAAAACTAAAGTTCACTTGGTTGATCAAGAGCATTAAAGCTTAAGGTAGCTAAATTATTTTCATTAATATGTCTAATATCATTATAAAGAAGGACATTGAAAGAGAAAATGGTATAAGGTCTCTATTGAATAGCCACATCTACAAGAGGGATCGTCGATTAAATGACTACAATAAAGGTCATTGTTCAGGTCACTCAATAGGTTTCTTAGACGACATAGAACAATATTCAAATTTCTTGCACCATGAGAGAGAAAAGTGTTAAAAGTATTATTTGTAGTTCTGTTCTGTAAAACGTATTTCGGCCTGTTAAAACTAAGAATTAGATCAATATCAGCAGCGTTACTATTCCAATAATTCATCATACTTGGAAAGAAGCTTTTTTGAAAATTATTAGTTCTGGAAGAAGGTAAGTTGAAGATTCAATTAGTTCTAAGTTTATAGTTATAATTAACTAGCAAGTTAACATGTTGAGTATTAAATTCTGTAAATAAGTAGGAGTGTCATTATTTATAATTTGAACATTGTTGTTTGTTTAGGTCCTCTAGTGTCAAGAGTTTCCCACTTAAGTTCAGAGTGAAGTTTTTGTTTTGACGTTCCTTTTCTTCTAAGACCAAAAAGTTTCATAGAAAAAGTGTTAAAATCAATGGTTCACGCTGCCCTATAGCTATTGGTAAGCTGCAGGTAACACGCACAGACAGTCAAATGATTCAAATTGTTATTATCTAAACACTATAATTATATAAGCGTCTCATAAGTCAATATTGGATGGGTGTTCGTATGTTTTAATGTATTAGTGCAATGTGTTGTTTATATGTATATCAACACATGACATTACCAAATCATGTATTGTCATTATTTATTGTATCGATCCACCGGGCCATTCAAGCTCCCTATCGCGATACGTTGTCATGGATAAGGATATACTTTATTTAGAATAAGTTGTGACTAGAATAGATTCCTGTGAGAAAAGAATTATGTATTAAGTATTTTGATACCTTTAATTGTATGATAGCGTTCCAACAAATATATAAAAGTAAATTCAAGAATTGTTTCAAACATTGGTAAAAAGTATAATGTTGCTTTCTTCTTAATTCATTTTCTTATTTCCTCAGGCTATGAGAATGACATTAGAAGAATTTATGAAAAACGTCAATGATGGAGGGGCAATTGACTCATAAGTTATAGCAATACTATCTCACGGCAATGATGAACATATCTTGGGAACAGACGGAGAAGCTTTAGAATTTAAAGATATTTATCAATACGTATCACCAATAAAATGTCCTAGAATGGACGGAAAACCAAAACTGTTCATCCTTAACTGCTGCAGAGGAGGTAAACTAGTTTTAATCTGTACACTGTTTATTCAAGTTATAATTATTTCAGAGTATGTTATATTAATAATCTTAACCATACACACAGATAATATCCATAACACACTAAATTTGTAATTATCTAATAATGCCATCGTTTATTTTCCACTTTGAATCTCTTGATGACGCTTGATCATTAGTTTGACTTTGGTTCATGTACAGGGTCCTCCTACTCAGTTAGTTTGTTTGACGTCATTTTTCAATGGCCTATTCAGGCCTAGTTACGAAACAATAGCCATATACAATCACAATAAAGACATGAAGCCCATTGGGCTTTAATGTCCATCTGGATGAAACATGCCAATAAGTATATTTTGGCATTTGAATACTTTTGACCTCAGGGGCTTGCCTTGAACAAACTGGGTTCCCCGTGTCCTAAAGTTACTTCACATTCAAGCAGTAAGCTCTAGGCAATTTAGTTAAAAGAAGATTTTAGAAATTTTGACAAAATGTCCCCATTTGGCCGCTAAAGTGGCGCCCCTTGGGACTTAGCCCTTTCGTTTGAACAAGTATGAACCCCCTTTCCCTAAAGATACTTCTAAGTTTGGATGAAATTGTGAATAGTTAAAGTTGGACGACGGACGACTGACGACGGATGACGACGATTTGGTCCAGATGGACTTAAAATAAATGTAGAACGGACAATGCCTAAATAACCCAGGGCGGGAGTCGATAAAGTAATACACATATAAATATGTTTTGTTTTACTATTATCTAATTTTACATTGATATTTACGGTATGCGTTTAAGGATGACCGCTACTGGGAATGAACTCTTACAGATTGGCTGATTTTAAGGATGACCGCTACTGGGAATGAAAGTCTTACAGATTGGCTGATTTTCATTATATAAGTCAATTGACATATATGCTTTTCATTTATGCAAAAATAAGGATACGTCAATGATCTTGTTTTGTAAATATAAGCGTTTTAAATTTTGGTGGGAAAAGAACACCTCTAGATTTTCATAAGTAATGTATCGAAAAAATATAGAATTTTAGGGGCCAGAAATAATAGGGAAAGAGTCTTACAGATTTTGAAAAATTTTGGTAGATAGGTATATGAAGTATATACTTTAAGAAAACTATCAGAAATATAGTGGTCAATGGGCAAAAAATTCTAATGTATTATTATGGAAAATGCCAGAGGAGTTACAAAAAAAAACTAGGTAAGTATAGAAAGATGAGAATCTCGCATCCTTAATGGCTAAATTCTATTGAATTTAAATATTTGAAATTAATACAAATACAGGTAGAAGCAGAAATTGAAATATTAAACACAAAATATTCTATTATATTGCAACCAAATTATTTAACATATCATGGAATGTTATTTTTAAAATTAACAAGACCTATGTATATATTCCAAGTAATGACCAATAAAAGCAAGCAACAATGGAATGTACCATATACTGAAGCTCCAAGTAAAGATGAAGGGACATAACTCTTGCCAAATTATACATCTGATGGCAGCATTAACATTAATGCAGGTGGGTAACACTGAATCACTTGAAATTCTGACATCTCTACAGAAATGCACTCGATCAATATACCCCAAAAACCGTTTACTATAGAAATGATATAAGAATTGCATATATTTAAATTTTGGGCCAAATTTACAAATGAACATAGAATTGTTTCATGTTAACAATATTCCTCTGTACTGCGTAGTTCTACAATGTTATACAAGACTTGCTGCACATCAGAATCCATGTGTCCCTGAAAATAACCCCAAAAAAAGTTTTAAAAAGAGATTTAGGGTTAATATAACAGTACAGTTTTGTTTGATATGTGTAAAAACACTGTTTGTCAGACAAATAGTGATAGGAAAGTTTTTTCAGTATCCAAAGCAAATGTACTGCAATGTACATGATGTTTCAATGGATTAGTGAAATTTAGCTCTTGCTTACCATGGTGCAGAATTTATTTGTCTCATGGTTATTTTGATTATTTGAAATTTCAAAACTATCAACATAAATCTCAGTAAAAACGTTATCATTTAGTCTTAATTGCTTCTACTTTTGTGAACATGATTTGTCATTTAAAAATTATTATTAATTAATGTTTTAAATCCTGCCCTACATGTAGTGGGGTTGCGATATTCACCTGAACTGCTGACAGTAAATGTGTCCTGTAAGTGTTTACAACGTCTCTATGGTGTCTATCTGTCTCCTATAAAACAATAAAAAATAACAATATTTCATCAGTTATAATAAATATGTTTGACAGAGTTGACTCCCCTAGTAGTTGTTCATTTTCTAGTTTGACAGTAATTATCTCCCCTGTCAAAATCAGTATAGGCTTGAAAGTATTGAGACTTTTCTTAGGCAATTCATTTCGACAGACCATATCTTCTATAAACTATACCACCGTAACCCTACAAAATGCTCAAAAATGACATCTTAACATACCATGGTCCATCACATGCTACATATAGCAGTCTGTTGGTATTTTCTGTAGGAAGAAACTTCAATGCTAGGAGAAAAAGCAAGTATCCCACATACAACACATTCACACTACCATCCGTGCCAAAGACAGAGATTTTGACACATCTTGTAATAACTTGTATTTCAATCGTTGTAAAACAAATAAAGTTTAAAACTTTTGGCAGTCGGTGATAGCACAGACCAAACCAACAATTAGCATATGATAAAAGATAAAGTAGTGGAATTTTAAGTGGTACTCACAGCAAGTTGTTGTTGTAACCTTTGAACCTGGATCTGTAGTGACTTCACTAGTTTCTCTTTAGCAGTAGATATATCAAAGTCCTGACTGGATTTTATTGTGGTCTCTTTTTTCAGTTTTTCTTGTGTCTTAGATACTTCAAGTCGGCTATTAGCTAAACTTTCTTCAAGCAATGCATTATTTTTTGACATTTCGTTAATAGTTAATTCTAACTGTTCCTTTTCATACAACAAGAGTTCATTATCTTCTTGTAATGTTTGATTCTCTGCCTAAATAAGAAAATGTAAAACATATTAAAGTAGCATGTAAGGGGAGATAAATTAGGCATGGTTTATGTAAAGTATGGTTAATTCTTAGCTCTCAACATTAATAATTTGAAATACATGTATTACAAGTTCTTGTCACTCTTTTAACAATAAGAAATAATTCAAGTCCACAGTCATGTAGATTACTTTAAAATTAAAAATCTAACGACGTCCACAGTTTAATTCATTTCAAGAAATATTATTTCTGTATTATGTTACGTACATGTATCCACTGAAGGTGTAAATTACCCTATGGTTATGTCAGATCTATACATTTCAATAAAGGAATACAGCCATACTTTTTATTCATCACAAGTGCCATTTCAAAGGTCAGTAATCTAAAAAGCAATTCTTTATTAAACTTAGCCAGATTGTTGCATCTAGTGAGACATTAATTTTTCATTGATTTTCCTTTAGATTAACTACAGTCAAACCTGTCTAATGAGACACCTCAGGTGGCAGACAAAAAGTGTCTTATTAGACAGGTGACTAAATATACAGGTGACCATTTTATCATGGGCAGATGAGAAAATAATAATACAAGACTGGGAAAATAATAATACAAGACTGATTTAAAAGTCTTTTATACCTTCAATGCTGGAGTGTTATTCTCTTGATTAACGCTGGCTGTCTTTGCCTCTTCTAATTCTCGCTCCAGTTTCTCTTTCTCTCCTACCATCTCCTGGAACTCCTGCTCTAACTGACCGAAGTCTTGCTGTAAGGCCTCCGCCTGCTGGGATACCTGTTCATACTCGTCCTGAACACTTTCAAACTCTGTCTGCATCTGTTCTTGTTCAAGGGTCAAAGCTTGACACTGATCCTGTAAGTTCTGAACTTCCTCTAGAACAACGTCATGATTTTCTTGCAGACGATCTTTATCTGCTTGGATTTCAATACACTGATCTTTGTACTTGTCTCGTTCTTCCATTAACTTGGCCATCTCGCTGGCCTTCCCCGAGAGATTAACTGCAGATAACTTGCGTTCAAGGTCATCTTTTTCGTTTTGAAGGGTATCAAAATTGTCTTGCATTTTTTCTAGTTCCTGCACAAGTTTTTCTAAATCATCATGCATGGCATTGCCATCGGATAATAAAAATTCATTCTCTTTTGCGATTTCTTCTTTTTCCCCTAAAAGTTTTTCAAACTCTTCCACCTGACTGTCTTTTTCATGCAACACTTGATCGTACATGTCCTGAAGGTTATCACCGGCCAACACAAGTTTCTCATAAGTCACACGCAATGTCTCCAGCTCCTGCTTCAAATGTTCTACTTCACTGTCATCCATATTTGTTTTTGTATTGTCTGTTGGAGACAATTCCTCAGTTTTCTTGTCTGAACTGTCTGTGACAGACTGATCAGGCGTTGAAGTAAGATTATCAGTTTGTATAGAAGCATCCTCATAATTTTCTTCATTCTTTCGATTTTTTTGGATCTGGATAAAAAGAACCAAATGTTTATTAACCCAATAATACTGCTGAACAGTAACATAAACATAAGCCTTCCATGGACTGATGTCTCACCTTTCTCACACAGATGATTGTAATGATACAATACTTCAACAGAAAACTGCAGGAAACTAAAAAAGTCCCTAGACAGTAAATTGTAAGTCAAATACAGGATCCTCAAATTGTGTAGAGGTTAAAGAAAGTTTCTGAGAAATAGAGCTTAACACAAGAACTTAAGGTGGGTGATAAACATTACCTGTTCAATTAAGATTTTGTTTTCCTCCTCTAGTGTTATAAGTCTATTATGGAGCTCCTCCAGTTCCTCCTCTTTCTCCTCCATCTGGGCCTGAACTCTTGGATCTAAAGTAGGGTCAGCTGAACTCAGAAATGGTGCAACCTCAGGGGTCGATACTGATGTCTGTCGTAATTCAAAAGTAAACCCAATTAATAAGGAGTATAAGATTTTTGTCTTTATTGTTGTTGAATACAAACCTGTCATACATTAGTGAAAACATGTAATTAATATATTTAGAAACTTGAGTACTATAGTGTAATTACATACAAGTAGTTTGTAGTTTTGACCTTGGTACAATTTGTTACATAAACTATCTACTTTTCGCTAACAATGAACAAATTACTTCTGAAATGCCCTATAACATCCAGCAGAAAGCATGCAGTTAAATTTAACTGGTTGGCAAGTTGAAATTAGAATTTAATACCTGTGAACACTCTTTCATTTGTAATTAACGCTAAACAACTTTAATAAAAGAACAAATGAATTTGGATGTTGATAAATCAAGAGTTGTTCTGACATAAACTGAAGTATAATTTAGTGCAGATAAAAAAATAGTTGAGCAAATCATCACTTTAGTTTCCGCCCCTTTTCTATACTAATAGAATCTCATATTTGTTTCTGTTTAAGATAGAATTATCTCAGACGAGGGGTGGTATGTATGTTAAATATCTCAAGACAAGGCAATAGCCAAGTTATGAGATAACATACATACCATCCCGAGACTGAAATAATTCTATCTTGAACAGAAAAAGATACAAGGTTCTTTTTCTCGTCCTCTTATAGCAATTTAACTTTGAAAATCACTATTAAAATGCATCAATTTTCCCTTCGGCATCCCTGCAAAAGCGCTTCTGATGTAGCATCAGTGAGGTAAATTCATTGTTACATCGATCTCGATACCATATGATGATGTTGTTTCATTGTTTATAGCACGTGAAATTGTTCTCAGTACTAGTATCTGAGACAGATTTATATCGTATCCCTATTTTTGTGAGATTTTCTTGTCTAGTGGACGAGAATAATAGATCTAATTCTGTCATTTAAATACCGATAGAACTAGAAACTTAAAATATCATCTACAAATGTATACCCCTAAGTATATACATAGGAGGCAACATAAAACAGTTTAAAGGCGTGTGATCTATTCTATTAGAGAGATGTCTAAGGGTTTCTGGGATTTTTCATGTCTACAACAAGCTTGCAAGACAGATTTGATTAAAAGCATCCCCAAAACAGAGGTTTGTTCTATCAAATTAAGTATCTGATAAATGTGTGTACAATGTTGTATTATAATATCAAATATTTCATTCAAATATTGAATAAAATTGTGTAGAATTTTTATATTTAAATTACAGTGCATTTAAACAACAATAGTTGTTACATTCTGAAAGAATCTGGTACAATACAATAAAACATTCTATTTTTAATCACAAAACAAAATAAAATATAAAGAACTCTGAAATAGTAAATATACTTAGTGTACTATTAGCTGAAAGAAAAGCTAACTATTGTTGGAGGCCCAAATTGAAATGTGGATGAATTCATTTTTTTTGTTGAAATAATGTAGTTTTTTTCTTAAAGTGAGCATGCAAGGTGAGAGGTGCAAGTTTTCAAAATTTATTAAAATTTAATTCCTAAGCAACTTGGTACAGGAGAACAAATCCTAGAATTGTGGAAAAATTAAAATGTGATGACAATAATAAAGTGACTTAAACTTCATAATACCCAGGACAACATTAAGACAACATTACACAACATAATGAAAGTACCTCTGAAAGATTGGAAGGACTAACACTGAAAAACAGTAAGGGGAGATAAGTCAGGTAAGTTTGTTATGAAGGAGGGTTATTATCAGTTTATACAACTTCATTTCTCAATACTATTACTAACTACAATTAGTCATATATTTTCCATTAACATAAAAGTTATTTACACCATAAAGTAAAATTACCTATACATAATTAAATGTGTTTATGATATCACGATAAGTGCAAGACAAAGGACGATCAAATATATTGTCACTTAATAATAGACTGATAAGAAGCTAATATGTAAATGATTGTTGAAACCTTGAGATGTAGTAAATGTAATCATGATATGAAGAGCTGTCAACCTACAGGAGAATGTATAACAATGATCTCATATTTCAATTGCTGTGGTTTTTATTACAATTAATATATCACAACATACCTGATTAATAATTAACCAAAAAGTAACATTTTGGTGCATCTTGTGTGTTGTAATGTTACAACAAGGACAAGAGCATTTTCGAGTTATATATTATTACACAATATACACAAAAACATAAAT
>JAUMGZ010039068.1:0-19293 GCA_032359645.1 Pododesmus macrochisma | reverse complement strand
GTGTGCATGTTTCATATGAAGTGAGTGTGCTTGATACGTGAGATCAATATTAGCCTTTCACCTCAAATTTGGGTTTAAAATTGTATCATTTTGAACTGCTTATTAGAGAACTACTTAGTCTAAAACTCTCAGAATTTTAAGTTCAAGATCAATCAAATGTATCCTGCCTTAAAAAAATATGAGTATTTATCAAAGGGAAATAACTCATAAATCCTTAACACATTAAAGAGTTCTGTATCTAAATTTTGAGACCAAAAGATTTGTTAGTATTTTTTGTAAGTTGTTTATTGAAACTAAGCTGTTTTGAATCATGCTAGCTTTAATAATAAAACAATTAGACCCATTTGAACTATTGAATCAATTGAAAAAGAATATTAGCGGATACTGTGATCTAGTGGTATGGCGTAAAAGTAAGTGCTTACCTAGCACTGGTAGCAGTTCATTGACCAAGGGTCAATCCCAGCTAATAACACAAATCTAAGTGCAAAAAAGTGGTAACCTTATGACATAATTGGGTAGTTATCCACATTTAAAAGATAGCACCAGTACTGGTAAGCTCTGTGTCAGAATAATGTGACTGGATGAGGGTTTCATGTCAGTATGTCTGCAATATGACACTTTACTGTTACAGTACTATAAAAATTGATGAAAACATTTTTATGTAACCTTACATGTAATGCAAAGATATTAAGTCAAAATAAAACATTTATGAAGCATACCATAATTGGATTTGTGTATCCTGAAACTTTTAATAATCTCAGATGACAAAGTTCATGATTATACAATGTTAAGTTTACTCAAATAAGTTTTAAATTTTCTCAATTTTACAAAGTTTCTGCAAGTTTTTGTAATTCTGTTACTTTATGTTACTAATTCTAATTAAACATACACTGATAACTACTAATTATGTTAGGAATTTGCATCTATATTTTGCTAAAAGATTTGATTCTGGTATATTTGTTAATAATTACAAATGTATTTATAAACAACTGATACTTTTATTTATGAAATAAAGAATGTAAAGGGCACCACAAGATTTGAATTTAAAATGTATATTTAATGTTTGACATATAAAAAAAGAACAGGTAATTTTAGTATCATAATCTCTTATATGAGGTGGTATATTTAATGTTTTATATAGCTTATATATATATGACATTAACTTGTTTGTATATAAACAAGCATTTTCATTAATTTGACTTTAATATAGATTGTACCATATATGATGTGTATCTATGTACAATGATCTCAGTCACAGAATATATCGGTCAAATCCAATTACAGAAAATGACTTTGATCTTCAGATATTATTATTAACATGTTAACTACATGGAATAGTTTGTGTACTATGTACATTTCATGTACAGAAATATTTAGAATATGTAGAAAAGCCATATAAATAGCTTGATGTGAATGACTTTTACCTATTAAACTGTATACTGGTATCAATAAATCTTCAGGTGAAAGATAAAATGGTAAATAAAAGTAGGTTGGATTGCTTGATATAGATTGTTAATAAAACTTGATGTACAATTTACCATTCTTTATTAAAATTTTACTGATGTAGCTAGATATTTTCTGTTAATTAATTAAGATAGAAATCATTTTAAGTATGGAGCCACTTTATTACATGCCCTTAATCTTGCATACTTTGACCTTTACAAGAAATTTTGTGTTTGCATATTATTAACATATGGGTAGTCTGTGAAGGCTTTTGTATCATTGGAAACTGGATTCAGTTTACGAGTTGACAGTAGAATGTTATTCCCACAACAGATATAACATTGTCATTTCTGTTGGTTATGAGGTGTCGTCTTGCATACATAAATACACACTAAATAAACAGCTACTAATTCTTAGCATAAATAAATATTGATGTTGCTTAATTCGACAATTTGTAAATTTGACTGCTGGTTTTAAATTACACGTTCTTTTGTGTGTGTTACTGTATTGATAGACTATTGGTATTTTAGTATGTTAGACAGTTTGTCAACACTATAGACTGATGTAAAACTCTTCTCATCAATCAATAACTAGACCCAGGTTCTCTTATCAATATAGCAAGCTTTACTATTAGTTGGGCATTATGCTATAAAGCTGTCAAAAGGTGTAATATCTAGATGTATGACATTCTTATCAATGCTGACCAATCAGAGCTATCTAAGAGAGTGTATAGGAATCGTCAGAGAAAGTGTATTGGAACTGTCAAAGAGAGTGTCTACAAGATCATTTTATTATTAATATAGAATATTTGCAAAAATAGAACATTAGATTTTGGTGCTTACATTGATTAAACCTATACCAGCTGAGTAAGATGGCCTATTTGCATGAAGGTGTGTTGATATCTTGTAGTATTACACAGTGTAAGTGTGATGGTCAGTAAGAACACACTATAATTCTACATGCATGCCAGATATAATGTTATCAGACATATGGCTAAGCCTGGACATTATTGGCTTTTTAAAATTGATCAATTAGTTTGTTTTACTTTTATTAGTTGTAACGTATTTGTGTGTGATAAGACTAAGTAACCATTGTAAGATACTGTAAGATAGACACCTGATCTCATTCTGTCAACCTTGTCAGTGTTAAAGACAGGTACACCTGTATCGTATTATGGATTTTCTTGCATCTTTGACAAGGAAATATCACAGGCAATAATTTGATGTGTCTGTTTGAAGCCATGACTGTAAGTTGATGAGGATCAGATACAGTCTGTAGATGGTACATGTCATAGTAGATCTACCTCATCAGGTGTGGTGATTCCCCAAGTGTGCTGTTTCATGTGGTGTACTAATGCTCTAGGTGTATTGTTTCACAAGGTGTGGTGATTCACCAGTTGTGCTGTTTCATTAAGTGTACAGTTTTATCAGGTGTTTTGATCCATCCATCAGGTGTTTTGTTTTATCATGTGTACCGATTCCTCTGTTTGTTTTTGGTCAAATCAGAGTTATATTCTCATTGAACATTACCAAAAAGTGCTTTATCACATTTCAAATATTCAGTAAAATGTCTTCTTTAGTACATTATTTTCTTGTTTATAATGCATTATTTCCTTGCATTTAAAGTATTTTTCTCTCTTGTTTTTATGGATATTGATTTGTTTTAATACAGTTATATTACTTTATGTTCTCATCACATTAGAGTAACCTTACTGTAGAGTATTTGTTGATATACAAGTGTGTTTATTACACTGACTGTACATGACCTTACATGACAGATGGATACACAGGTTATGTATTACATGAACAGTGATAAGAAGATGATGATAAATGTCCTGACCACCTATGTCCATCCCTACTGCCCCATTGACCACTGCTGCCTAGTAAATCAGTGTATATAATTAGTTGTTGCTGGGGTCAGTACTAGCAGTGATGAGGTCAAATATAGTAGCCAACAGACAAGGAATGTGGTCAGTTAGAAAGCCTGGATACTTATGATATATTGGCTTGATACAATTATGTTTTGTTGTTATGTTTAGTGTTGTATGCATTCTGTGTTATCAATCATGGCACATGTGTTATACTGTTACACACAGATTAGTCTATATTCTACTTATATTACTTATATGCTGTCTTGTAAGATATCCAGATTTATAGCTTATTATCTTTAGTAATGCGGTCTATTAAGATATAAAAGTTTGAAGATACTGTACTTACACATTTTTTCTTCAAATTATGCATGGTTGAATTTGACCTCCGGGAACAGTACCAGTGTAAATTATTGATTTAAAGTTAAAATCAAATAACTTTATATTATCTATATCTCTGTATATATATGTACTTTTCAGCTGTTTTGTGTATATTTATAGTGAATATAGTGTGAAGTAATTATGAATGAAATATTAACAAATAAATAGAGTCAGTTGAGTGAAAGTAATGCATGTTTACGTTTTGTATTATCATGTGCTCCAGGAAAAGACATTTCAGCGTATTGTATTACAGCAGGACTTAAACGATCGGTAAAGAAGAGTTATTCAACATTCCTGATTTCACACTTGACGTAACAGTGTTCTAGATATGCATAGAGTGTTCAGCAAAAAACCTATAAAATGTTTTATATCAAAGTAAAACAAGTTTTCTCTAAGATACGTATCTTTGATGTTGCTATAAATCATTTGACATAAGAATGGCCGGGAATACATTATACCAGGTGAGCAGTTTAATCGTGAATGTCATCAACTCATTAAAGTTTTAAAATGACAACCAGATTTTATGTTTTACATGCTACGATGATCTAGATTTTAATTTCTGAATCTTCCAGTTGGAGTGAAGATGTAACCAGCACCTTGAAATTATATAAGTTATAAATTAATTTACTTAAATTTATGAATTAAGTGGTTCTGTAAACTTCTGACATTATTAGTGTTTATATTTGATAATGTTACTGTTCTGCATATAAAGGCACCCTTGCCATACATTTACATTGTAAATTGCTTTATTTCTCTCACTCACTTCAAGCATGGCTCAATAATGAGATAGAGAAGCTGACTGGTTGTTAAGGAGTCAGTACAATATGTCTGGAGTGTAGAAGCTGACTGGTTGTTAAGGAGTCAGTACAATATGTCTGGAGTGTAGAACCTGACTGGTTGTTAAGGAGTCAGTACAATATGTCTGGAGTGTAGAACCTGACTGGTTGTTAAGGAGTCAGTACATATGTCTGGAGTGTAGAACCTGACTGGTTGTTAAGGAGTCAGTACAATATGTCTGGAGTGTCAGTGTTTTCTGAGCAATGAATGCATAACTGTTGTATCTAACATGCTAAACAGTGTTAAACTAGTATCTGCCATCACACACAAGGATTGTCCAACAGTTAATTATAACAGTGACAAAAAAGCAAATATTCACTTTTGTTGACCTGCTGACAGTGATGATGACCCGTGTCATTGTCTGTACTAGGACAATTTTGTTGGCTGTAGAAATCGAGATGATGGTATCTTATTAGTAGATATAAAGATTCATATCTAGGTTGTTTAGTGGAGCATGTACCCTAGTGAAACTTTACCTATGATAACTTTCATGTTGATTTAGCAATCCGTGTGTTGTTTGTTTATAAAAGTTTACTGATAAGTATGTCAAATCACAGAGAAAGTACTTGAAGCAATAGAACATTGACTGGGTAATTTGATGTTTGATGTTTCTGTGGTGTGATGCCATAGTGTGGTAACACTATTGAGTTGTAATCAGTACATGTGATGTCAGTTTTTGGAATAAAATTTGGGGAATAAAGCTTTAAACTTTGGTACTCTCCCTCTGTAGACAAGTTCATTTCCTTACAACATCAACAAATTAATCAACTTTGGTATGTTGGTTCCCTTTCAGGAATTGAAAAACCTGATTGCTTTTGGATTTTATTGCTAGGTCAAGGTTCATGGTCACTGTTACTATAAATAGAAATATTTACTTGAGTTTGTTTCTGCACAGTATCTTTTGTTTTGATTAACACTTTATTAGTAATATTGAGTCCCTTTTAGGAAAGGGGGAACCCTATTGATATAAGCGGTTCTTAGATAAACATGTCAAAGTCATCATAAAGAACAAAGAATAAGAATTTTACATTTTAGGAAATATTTGGGGAGGGAGAGGGGATAAGCCATCCATTAGTTATGACTAGTTCTCATTTACAGTAGTTGAGGAGTGGAGTCAATTTGAGTTAAATTAATTTAAACATGTCTCAATTATTCAGTTGGATGCTTTCAAAATGCAAACAATGATTGTGATAGATTGATAGATTGACACTTCTGTGTACTGTAGATACATAAAGTATGTAGCATGTCATGGGTAGATTAATCACGCAAAAAACGTGGTGAAAATTACATTTCTATTTACAAGTGTAACCTAAGAGAACACTTAGAGAATGGCCATGACCATTTACAAGCAGGTAGAACAAGTGTTCTATACAAACTCATGTCTATCTCCATTGTTAATTGGTGTAATGTATTTAAATACGTAAATATGTAGGTAGCCTGTAGGTGTTTAAATGTGTGCCTGTACGGCTCTGACTGTACCTGTCGTCACTGTCACTATAAGAAAGTTTGTTCGTCCCTCTTAGCCGCATCACACACATGTGACAATATTACCTCCTTTCTCTTCCTACGAAAATGTTTCAAGAAAATTTAAATAAACTAATCAATCACCAAAGTTAAAAGATAATATTTGTTTGGTTTGAAGTGAGTCGTGTTGTTTAAATTGTAGTTAAATAAGCCAAAATTTTAAACAGGTGGTATATGTTGAGTTTTAATGTATTCAGTCGATGTAGGTGTGTGTCTCAATAGTTGCTGTGTTGGAGTGGATATTACCAAATGTTGAATAGTAAATAAACACAGGATAGGGAATTCTATTGCAGAACGCACATACTTCATAGAAAATGCACTCAATTTTCACTGAATTTTGTGAAGGATCCAAATCCAGTAGAATTAAATAGATCCACAGTTTATTGACACTTTAGGGGTCAAATGTTCTGTACATATTTTTGTCAATGTTGGAGTATTTCTTATAAAAAGATGTAGAAAAATGAACTGAAATTGTTTGTTTTGAAATATTATTATAATGAAACATCATCCATAATAACAATTTTTGAAACATTAATTAGGAGAATGAATAGAATTGTTGCCAACTCTTGTGATATTTAACTGTACATTCCATTTCTGTACATCTATTTTTCTTTTTGATAAAACATCCGGATTCTTAAACCAATTTCTTTTAATTGTCAGTAAACAAAATACATGTATATTGTACATCCATAACTGAATATAACACAAATAATTTGAAATGTAGGTTATAATTTCAATTTAAGATATTTGACAATTTGCATATGTCTCAGCTTGCCTGCTGTATGATTTATGTCATATGAAGCCACCTGCATGGCATACTATTTATCTGTGAAATGGAACCAGGCTGTTCACTACAATTATAATGAGCTGAATAATCTCATTTGATGTGGTGTGTATTATGAATAAAGTTGGAATAAACAACATTTAAAGCAGTAGTTTAAAGTTCAAAGGTTTAAATTTTAAACAGGTTTATGATATTGAATAGTTAACCATGTTGTATTGTATATACTATACATGTAAATAGCATTACTGTATATAAAGTACTTTTCATCACGTCTTACACATAATTAAACGTTGTATAAGAAAAAGAAAGCAAAAAAGTGAGAATTAAGTTCAAGTATTTCAAATTAGAGTGTATCCCATACAGATTTAATGAAAATTAGAATTTTGCTATTTTACTAGCTAGCTAGAGCAGATGATAATTAAGCAGTCCAGCAATTAAAGTAGCCCTAAATGGTTTACACTTTACTTCATGTCAATAGTAAACATTCATATTGGGAATGTGATGTTATGTTGGGGAAAAAATTCAGTGTCTGTTCAAGTATATAATGTGGAATTTGGTCATTACGTTTATGTGTTTATTTTGCATGTATTACAGTAAAAAATCTATAAACATGCATATAACTGTATTCTTTGGACAAGGAAATCTTATATACATGTTGGTAATACTATCAAAGAAAAGTTTGACATGTGTATGTATAGTTATGTATGTACATGAGTGAGTCGTTATGCGAGATGATGTTATAAGAAATGATACAGAATATATAGGACAGGTGTATCATACAGGTGTAACAGTCTGCTGTCATCTTAGGACCAGCAGTCTCATTTAATGTATCCTCACTTTGGTCAAGCATGAACTATGATGACCGATCCTCTGGTCAGTATATGTGGCCACACACCTGATTCGGGACACTTTGTATTAACGTACAAGTGTATGTAAATCTATACAAGTAGGTTCATTAGTGATGCCACGACTGAAATGTGGACAGACTGTGAAGATTGCAGGTATCAGAGTGTTAACGACAGTTTGTAGGAGCCGGTACTGAGTTCTGAGTTGTAACGTGGACATCAACTACCTGTAGTAATGATGGCACCATTCCAGCATAGGATTTAAATGTCCTTAACTTCTCTGGTCACAGTACTAGATAGATATATAGCACCGTATTTACCTAGCGTGGTGAGGCATTGTTAGTATCGTTTTACCTCACTAGTCAAAAGTTTGAACGCTCTGTAGGCAGATGACAAAACACAAAGTAGCTGAGATTTGTCAGGTTTTTATATGTGTCAATAGGGAAGAATCATGTCATGGACGAATGTAAACATGCCCAAAGTGTGCACATACTGCTGGTGCAACTAAAGTGATCACAGCGTTGACATACTTCAAATACAGGAGCTCGCAAGGAATGGTTTGAAATATTGGAATCATGTTTAAGGAAAGCTTAGGTCCACCAGGAAAGGAAATATCAATAGTGTTCTAGCATTGAAATATTGAAATTTATATTTCTAATTTTAGCAAAAGTTCAGGGAAGTTTACATACAGACCATAGCTGAATTTATAATTTATGTAAAACAGCTGTTTTTGCCTTATGGGTTTAATGCCTGCTATGAAATTCCAAAACCACAAATTAAGCCATGGAGAGGAGAAGGTTTATGGATTTATTCCAGGATAATGAGACTTAAAAAGAATGTGTTCAATCACTGTGTGTGTGTTCCCTGAACATAACCTGATTTCTCCATAATTCCTGTTCAGGTCAGCTTAGAATACCGAAAGGATTAAAGCAGTTTCGGCTCCGAAATTTCAATGACAAAATTTAAATCTGCAAACGTGTTTATTTACGAACCAGAGAGGCCATCTGTTTCAGAGTATATACATTAAGATTAATGTTTTGATTTTGTATATACATACGCAAGCAAAAACCAAAACAAAATATGCAGAAAAACTGTGCAGTTAGTTAATGGTGTTTAATTCGTAAGTCACTTAATGCCAAGGGGCAACTTACCTACCTTAGGAATAACAGGAGATTAGGATTTGTTTTTGTATTCCGAGATATTCAAGATATTCTGTTAGCGTTTTTGTGTGGAATTTAATGCAGGAATTCTGCGGATGACACTTTTATTTATTTACACAAGCTGGAAGAAGTTGTCTACATGTATACAATGCTCAACTACAGTGTGGTTCCAAGAAATATCTAGTGCATTGTTCATTATATAAGAATTATTTGTTTGGAAAGTAATAAGAAGGTTGATGTTTTTGTGAAGCATGGTGTGATTAAGATATCACTACACATCTTGGTGTTTCACCATGAATTGTGATCTCTCCCTTAAATCTCCTAAAACTCCTAAGACTCCTAAGTCTCCGGAATCGGATCTACAGAATGAGCTGTGGTCGTCTCCTCTTATGCACTATACCTCCCCGTTTGATGATTACAAGGAATTGTTCGAGGATATAGATGATGACAATGTTTTTAAGTTTCCAGATCTTTCAAAACCATTGGATGTACCTCAACCACTCTCTCCAAAGTGTAAGTTTTCTATGAAGTATTTTATGTTTGTGCAATAAGTTTGATAACAGATTTCCATATACATGTCCCTTCATACTTTATATTATATCAATGAATTTCTATGATTAATTCTGAAGTTACAAGTTAAGTAATGTTTAGATATATTTGATAAAAGATGTAAATTTTAAAAATTGATCTTGAAGATATGCTAATTTGAGCTCAGATAAAGAGAAGAAGGACTTGTTTTAATCAAAGTTTAAATCATTTCACACATATTTTAAAAATGCAAATTTCAATTTATCTTGAGTTAAGATTCAAATAAGTTTCCTATAAACTGTGATTGACACTGTTTAATATATTCCTTCAGAGGTAATATTGTATAAATTATCAATATTGTGTTGTTGTCGTATTCTTCCTTCTCACAAGTATTAATAAAGGTGTCATGTGTTTCTGATGATACTTTTGATCTCTGCATGAATAATTCAACTTGTTTATTCATTGATCAAGACTTGATCAATCCCAGCTAGAATTAATTGCTTAGAAAAATTTATTTAATTAAAATTGATTTTTTCCATTAATACACTTGTTGTTTTTCATGACTGAGGACAATAGGTCTTACATACATGCACATGCATGTCAAACATTTAAAAAGTACTTGTCACATGTATTGGAGGTCTGACATCTACATGCATATGTATGTTATACATAACTTAGTGGACTGATCTACCTGTTATACATAACTCAGTAGACATCTTCCTGTAATATGTAACTGAGTTGACATATATATATTTGTTATATAATTGATTTGAAATATTTTTCTTGTGTGTTTAATTGACGTCGTTGTGTCATATTTGAGTTGAAATCTTTTATCATATACTGTATAAGTGTGAAATATTTGTGTCAAGCATTGAGTTGATGTTTTTGCATATCATGTTTTTGAGTTGACATATTTGTGCCATGTGAGTTGACATATTTTTGTGTCATCTTTTAAGTTGATATTTTTGCTCTATGTTTTTGAGTTTACAATATCTTTTTCATGTATTTGAGATGACAATATTGTTGTTATGTATGTCATGTCATTATTTGACATGTTTTTTTGAGCTGACATGTTTTTTGTGTCATGTCTTTAGAGCAAAGTCGTTGGTTTGTTTGTATAGAATCCATTATCTGTCATTCTTCCCTGTTATTTTGCTTCTACCTGTTTTTTTAATAAGAAATATCTGCTGTAGTTTTGTTTTTCTATTAATTTCACTATTTCAATGTGCTTTAAGATTACATTTCACACAAGTTTTATGTGCAGATTATAAACCAGTAGAACAGTGGAATGTGGCTACATGTATACATACTAAGTGTACAAACGAGACAGTTTAATGTCTCCCTTAGACATAATGTTAAGTTTTAAAGAATTTACCTGCCCCTTCTGTGGGTATGTCATTCTGTGTGAATATTACTGCAATAGTGCATTCAAACTTCGTAGAAAGCAGCTTACTTCAAAGGATAAATTTCAAGATTTTCTTTTGAAGTATACCTATAAATTTAAATTTGATTAACTCGGGTCACGAGAGACCCACAACTGTCACCATTAAATTATCTATTTAGTGGTTTCAAACATCACAATTAGAGAATATGTCTTCAGGAGGATGAAATTCAATTGCCTTAAGTAATTGTTGAGATTTCTGTTTACAATTTTCAAATTTTGATACTGCAGCGAACAAATTTAAGGTTTAGAATCATTATTTTAAAACTGAAGTTTTGCCAGCTGTCAAATTGATTTTATTGTATTCTGAATATTGAAGACATGTTGTTTTGATATTTCAAAGTGACCTGCATTTGTATGTTCTAAAAAGGTTTGTTTTGTTATTTTAAAGTGCCCTGCGTTTGTATGTTCTCGAATGGTGCAGTACCTGTAATTATAACGTGATATAATGACAGGTGTGTGAGAGGCAAAGCGTCCTTGTAAATCTCTTTTATTCTCTTAGTTTTGATCATTCAGGTTTGACATGATGAGATTTAATTTTAGCTTTAAGTGGTTCATGCTTTGTGTATCAGGTTATGTCCTGTGTGTCGACACTCCATTGTCGTTATGTCATGGTACTTGTTCGCACATTTTCACAGTTGAAATGACCCTGTTTCATGCCTGTCAACATTGTACATGGATTTTTTTTCAAGTTTAAATATTTTACAAGTTGATTTAAATAGATGATGTCAAGTTATACTATGATACTATAGTTTTAGCTGAGTGTTCTTATCATACAGATTTGACTGTATTGGATTTATCACTCGGTATATCTTTTACTGGAAATCAACTGTTTGTTTATAAAATCAGAAGTTGAAGACCTTGTTTAACATATAATGACCCTTCATTTTAATTATTAGACAGTCATGATCATATGTTAATAAATTTGATCTTGTTTTGTTATTAATAGAATGTCAGCAGTTAAAGAATGGTATCACAATCATATCTAAGGTATATGGTTTATTCTATTGTTGACAAAATGGCCTGGAATGAGTTGAAATTGAGTTACAAGTCGATCTCCAACATGAATGTGATCAAATTCTTTCACATATACATGTATTAAGTAATCAAATTTGGTTTTAAAAAGTATTAAAATGTTCTATCTGTTCTTTAAAAGTTACCCACAGGAATCTTAACAATTTCCTGGATGTATTGGGTACTTAAGCCGTGTACTATTAGCCGGCAATTACCTGTCCTCTGGAATAATGCCATCATGCCGAAGTGACCCGCCCTCTGTCCAGAATGGTCATTTGTGTTTTGTGTAAAGTGTAAATCACCTGTGATTTAGGTGGTCAACTATGGAACATAGAATATTTATGTGCAAAAGATTGACCATCAACATAAACATTACAATCAAGTTGGTCACCTTAGGTGTGGTCAGTAATTGGACCAATATTGTGATAGACTATAAACTTTAAAAGGGCATAATAGATCTTTTACTCTTGTTTAATTGTCATTCATTGTTTAATATTTTTATGATTTTAAGTGCCCAGTGTTTAAATTCCCCTCTGTACATGTAGAAGTAAAGTGCTTGAACACAGAAACATACTAAAAAGGGGATTTTAAATGCATATTGTATACTAATGGTACAGGATTTCCAGTGTTATATAAGATACTTTTAGAAATGACTGCTATAAAATTTATTATGGCGTAACAATGCTATGTTATATAGACTAAGTACATGTATCTAGGTATGTTAAAAATACCATTACAAATCTATAAGTGTTACATTATACTAAAAATCTAGATATATGTTAAGAAGTGGCAATAATAAATCTATAAAATTGTTACAGAAGAGTAAATAAATATTAAGAAATGATCAATATGAATTTATAAGAATAGTAGTGGTGATATTAAGAAATAATCAATATGAATTTATAAGAATAGTAGTGGTGATATTAAGAAATGATCAATAAGAATTTATAAGGATAGTAGTGGTGATATTAAGAAATGATCAATATGAATTTATAAGGATATTAGTGGTGATATTAAGAAATGATCGATATGAATTTATAAGGATAGTAGTGGTGATATTAAGAAATGATCGATATGAATTTATAAGAATAGTAGTGGTGATATTAAGAAATGATCAGTATGAATTTATAAGAATAGTAGTGGTGATATTAAGAAATGATCAATATGAATTTATGAGGATAGTAGTGGTGATATTAAGAAATGATCGATATGAATTTATAAGGATAGTAGTGGTGGTATTAAGAAATGATCGATATGAATTTATAAGAATAGTAGTGGTGATATTAAGAAATGATCAGTATGAATTTATAAGGATAGAAGTGGTGATATTAAGAAATGATCAATATGAATTTATAAGAATAGTAGGGGTGATCTTTGAGGTAAATTTGGACTATTAGTATTACATAATTGCAACACTTTTGTTGTTACCAAAACTACTTTTGTGATGCTTTTGCCTTGGCAGTCAACTATTAGGATAGTTTCAAGCAATCAGAATTTGATAATAAATTATAAAATCTTTTGATATGTATTAGAAATCATACTGCTGCCTTTCCCCTTGTTTTCTACCGGGGAGGCGGCCAAGTGGTTAGCGTGTTCGCCTCATGTCGGTACACTGGTGATGAGAATCCACGGTCACGGGTGCGAATCCTGGTGGCACCATATCCCAAGACGTTAAAATCGGGCACTCATCTCGCTCCCTGCTTAACACACAGCTTTAATGGGTAGGAGAAGGACTGGTTGGCTCCGTGTCAGTATAATGTGACCGAGTGAAGTATCATGTCAATGTGTCTGCGGCATGATATTTCAGTGAGACAGCACTTTAAAGTCGCCATAAGTGCACACTGTCGCAAACAGACACTGTCTCGATATGACCTATACATGAGTTAAAGGGACGCTAAACCCCAATAAAACAAACAAATATTCCCCTTGTGGTCTTTATTTACTGATAGTTGGTGGGGCATACTAATGAATGTTTTATCTACAAGTTATATCTACCCACAATGCAGTGCACATGGAGTCTAACATGCTCCTAGCTACTCTGAAAGGACCTGATTGAAACAAACAAATTAACAGCCGGATCATATGATTGTTACTAATTAAATATTGTATCATTGATGCATTTACACATGATCAGGACTTTCATATTGGAAATGATAACCATAAATGTGATGCATACATATCAATTATACTATTAAAAAATATTGTCACTGATATTTAAGGAAACTTATTTAACATTGATTTATTCTGTATTTACTCAAGGTTAGAGTTTTCTATAAGTTTGTTAACATTCTGGGAAGCAAGCAAACTTAACTGTTTTACTGTTTGACCACTGTACCTACTGAATACACTTTATATGTCCCGATGTAAACTGTGGATTAGAGAATTATTTGTCTACAGTCAACAAGAATAGAAAGGTCAATGTACAATAATAGAGATGTTTTAATAGTGGATTTAGTTTATACATAATCACGAAGACTGGCAGTCTTATTTGATTGTGATATGAAGAGAAGGACCTTGTGATATTAAGAGAAGGACCTAGGATTGAACTAACGAGTATTTTTAGGAAACAAAACGTTGTCTGCACTGTCATATGATAGGAAGTTGTACTGCCCATTTTTGTATTTGTAAAAATGAACTGAATTTTTCTATACAAGTCATTATATAAAGCTCTTAGAACGTAACTGGAGTATTTAACTACTATAAATAACTGCAGAATTATTGTTATAGCAGACTTGAAGTCATTCATTTGAATTATTATCTGAAATCTGAATCTCTACTAGCTTAATGCAAGTCATAGTTTTGGTGTAAATGGGTTTTCAAGAGTGGGTTGAATACATCTTGGAACATGAAAATTCATTTAGCTTTAATAGTAAAACAGTTTTTAACGCAATATTAGGTGTCCAAATACATTGTACCCCATAGTTAACCAAGATTTCTTTGATGGGCTTAGATCATTAAAATGTTTTATCTGTTTTCAACAAAAAACTTTACTGGTAAATATATGGTCTGTGACAATGGTTGTGAAGATATTTCAGAGTGTTAAGGTGACCTGCTGAGAGCCATTTGTGTTAGAAATTTAATGTACTGGATCTGCTCTGATATGTGATGTAGTAAAAAACGATTTCAATTGTGATAAAGAAAGTCTGTAATTTTGATAAAAGTGCAACCACTTGATGAATGATTTGCATACAGTACTTTATATCGTGAAGAAGTAATTTTTCATCTCATAAATACATGTATGACAGTTTTCACTCAAAAAAGGGAAGACATTATTCATTTGAAAATGTCATGTATTGAGGAATTCTTGCCTCCTCAGAAGTACATGTACATCTAACATTTCAATACAACAGTTCAGTGTAGGAACATTGCACTCAGTCTTGTTTTATTAACTTTCTGCAAGTTTTGCAATGGTTAGAAGTATTTCTGGCATTAAGAATACATGTAGTTTGCCTATTTTGACCTAAATTCTGAATCTTTCTCTTGGTACATAATAATATATCCAGTTTGGTTTTGTATGATGACTGATTTCTAGCAGGCTTTTAGCCAGGTTGTATTGTGATATAAGTTTGTATATGTGCGATATAGTGAGATAGGTAGAAGATTAATGGTGATTTTGTGTTGACTTAGTACTATGATACTGGTAAGTTAAGATTGGATTCTACCGATTTATATGTTATTGATATTGTATACGTAGGACTCATTACACATTTAACAGTATGTTTACTAGTTTTGTAAGTAGTACATTTTGTATATCGATTATGCCATAACAGGGCTTTCAAACTATGAAAGGATAATTGGCAATCAGATTACTGTTTTCTTTGAAAGGAGAGCTAGATACTGACAAATGAAAATCAAATATTGAAAATATAACATTATATGTATGAAATACTGAATAATATTCTGGATGTACTCTTACTGGGATTTATGGGGTGATCGATGCATTAAAAATCTGCTATAACTTTATGATTATTATGATATGAGAAATTCAATCATTCATCTGTTTCTATATACTGGATATTATTGAATGAACTTGTTTTAACCAGTTTTACATGTCAGTAGTCTCAGATTTGACTAATATTTCTTGCCTTGAGGCTAGACTAAAAGTTTGTAAAAAGAACACCATCCTTGACTGAAATAATTTATTACCCTACAACAGCATGTTGTTGTATTTATTTTTGCATTTAACTGTGCATTCCTAAGCAGTTCTGACTTCATCAGTGACAACCAATGCTTTTTTACCTGTATAAGTAAGAATTATTACTGCATTAAATGTAGGCAGAATTCTATAGAATATCTGTACATTACTGTTGTTACACATAACATAAATTTGAATAGAGAATTTGAGTGCCAATTTGCCTCTCTACTTAGTATTTATTGTACATGTATATAGATATTAGGAAGATATATGTAAGTGTTGTTACATAATGTCTTACTTTCATTCCAAGAAAGAAAACATAAAATAGGCAATAAACACTGAAGTATATCACTATGTTTTAAAGCAGTATATATGTTTCTGTAAGTATTTTTCTTTGGGCATGTTGAATTACAGTTTTATATTTTGTACGTTAATATAATCATATCAGGTTTGATGATTTAAACTTTGCATGACTTGACGAACAATTAAATTAGTCTCATATGTTAAAACTGTGTTTAAACTTGATACTTGATATAAAATCTGGAGCAATTAATGTTAAATGTAATATACTTAGAATTTCATGGTCCAAGGTAAATGAGACAGAAATGATAGTTTATGTAGAATGGGACCCTGGAGTGATTGTACAGAATGAATTACTATGTACATTAATCATCGGCAGTTATAAAGATCTAAGAACTATAGGATCAGAACATTGTCAGATTATAGTGATATAAATCTACGATCCCTGTAAAAATATTTGTCTGTTGACAGTCGTCTGTCCTCTTATCTTCGCTGTCATCTGTTGGTCTTCTTTACTTGTCTCAGCTTTGTTTTTATAGTATAATTATTTGGATTCAATAAACATTTTTATAACATGTTTACATTAATCCTATAGCATTTGATTGGTTGACTTAAAGTCATGTGTTATTATTCCTCAATAAGTTGTGCATACATATTATCAATTTGCAAAGTTTATTTATATCACAGAATTTCAAATGTGTCACAATCAGAATTCCAAATGCACCAATCAAAAATGAGATCAAGCATGGTTCCCTTAAACAGTATGGCTACTTGATGTCTGTTCTCAGTAGGAGGATTTCAAATTAACTTGCCACTGTATTTGTATCAATTAATGTATTAGGCTTAGTGTGTAATAGAGCAATTAATGCGCATGTATGGGTGCAATATGAAGATTTTTTGAGTATAAAGAAAACATTACACATGGCATTTGACCTTGAATATAGCACTCATATCAGCTACAACACTCAACCAAAAATTCAAAAAACAAATATAGCAAGTTATTATTTATTTTGAGTGTAGAGTATATATAATAGGAACCCTTATTATAACATCTACTATTGGAAAAAGCCTCATTGTAAAATTACACATGAAGCTGTAGAGAAAATGTTTTAAGTCTGATACTTGAAACCTACTCTCTCTGTACATACCATGGCAGGTTAATAAGTAACACAGTTTACTGCCTTTCATGTGTCAACTTTGAAGTCTATAGTCTTTACCCTGTGTAAGAGTTATATTGTCAGATGTTAGGCTTAAGCATCACTTGAGGTTCTGCTTTTACACTATATATGTGAGGTTCCTCTTCCAGTCTTAATAATGCTTATGAGATGAGTCTTTTAGCCAGACTTCCATTAATTATATTTGACAACTAAATACTACTTAGCAGCTGTAAAACAAATGGAAGAATCTGATAATTTTGTATTCAAGATCTTGTAAGATAGAGTAGGAGACAACCATTAAAAAGATGCTAATCTAGGAAGATGTTTTAAGTTTTGTAATTCTTAAGTGCATGATCAAACCTGATAGTATTACTAATAGTGTTTGGAATATAAACATTAGCTAAAATTACACAATTGAAAAATCTTGCACAGAAGTATATTGTATTAATAAAACAAGCTTGGTTGCAAATTGGATCATTTGGGTATGCAAGGGTGTATTATTTCTACATGTATCATCACATTTCTGGTAGTATGAGCAAAACCATCAACAGGGTAGTGTTGCATATTATATATATAAGTAGTTAAGGAGCAGTACCAACAATCGGGTAAGGTTGCATTTCATATTGTATGTTTGTTTTATAAGGGTTTAACGTCACGTCCAGAATATTTCACCAATTTTGGGACAAAAGACCAAAGGATAGGACAGGAAGAGAGGCGGTGATAGGAACGGGAAATGAAAGGAATAGAGATAGTTCAGAAAGAAGGTTGAGCCTATGCAACGGCGTTTCCGCCTACTCTTATCAAACTTTACATGGGGATCTTTATCGTGCCAGGGGATTAAAAATCCCTGTACACAGGACCGCCAGTTTAGCGTTCCCTCCGAAAGGACGTGCCGATCTTTAGCTGGTCTCTACCTTTAAACCTTTCTGACTTGGGTGATCCTAACAGGAACACAAGTTCCCGTTAGCATAGCTCTCCAGGTCATTGAGACGCGCAAACTTCCCAACCGCGATAAGGTGTCTAGCACTGAAAAGTGCATTTCATATAAGTTTGTACCAATGGTACCAAGGACTAGGTTAGGTTGTATGTCCAAATACCTGCATGTGTTTTTTAGTCAGAGCTCTTTTCTAGCAGGCAATCTAAATTTAAACTGTTGTAGGTGTTCTACAGAATATGTTTATTGAAAACATGGATTACAATTTTTAAAGTGCATTCTTATAAACCTTGTGCATTTCCTTTCTGAGTTTGCACGAGTAAATGGAGTACTCTAACAATTGATTCCACCCTGTGCATAATGATATGCTGTAATGGTACATGTATTGTGTTTCCTATTTAGTGCTAAAATCTCCCATGATTTTGCAGATTTTGCCTGCTATATGTGGACTTTATAAAGTATGAAATGGATATGTTAATTCAAGGACACTGAATATATAATGTGTTTACACTGAGTAGAGTCACCTTAAAAAGGGGGGGGGGGGGGGGTCTCTGATTGCAACCACCAGAGCATACAACTACCAGAAAATTGCTTACTAATTTCAGCTACCAGAGAAGGTTTCAGGTTTTCAGATTTGTTTAGTTTCTCATATGATTCAAAATAAGCAATTATAAAACTATATTTATCATATTCGTAAGCAACTCTACTTTATTAGTTTTAGTAAAATACATGTTTCTTTTCTTACAAAATATATTAGGCACTTAAGTCTGATTCCTGACTAGTCAAATTTGATTTGGACTAGTGAAATTTTCTTTAATCAATTCTGCTATATATGGTATAATAGAATGTATTATTTTGCTTTTCCGACTAATGCTGAAAAAACTTAAGGGCACAGACTGCACAACAATGATCAAAGTTTCTTTTAAACTTACTACGTCAATAT
>JAUMGZ010038957.1:0-19295 GCA_032359645.1 Pododesmus macrochisma | reverse complement strand
AATGTATAGCATATTGTCTTGTTTTTGTATGTATGTTTGTGATGTTTATGTAAAAATGAAATAAAAATTTAAATAAAAAAAAATACTGCATGTGAATTTTTCAATCTCGATATACATTTTTGAATGTGTGTGATTCTTAGAGTGCATTTTTGATTCCCTGTGTGTGCATTTATGAACAAACTTTTGTAACATATAAAAATTAAATAACAACTAATTGGTAGGTTTATCATCAAATATATATTGACATTTTTGACAGGTATTTTATCTGGTACGTATTGACAGCTAGCAGAACCTTAGTAACCCGTGTGTCTGGACACTGGAGATACATCTTACTGATCATCTCAAGTATCTTCTGTACAAAAAATACAAATCACAGCGTTTGTTGACTGGGTTCATGTCAAGAAAACAGAACTTGTGTAGATATCTCTTGTCATGACTATCGCCAGGAGATCTCGGCTTTTTGCTTAACTTTGTTCAATAATACGAGAGATTGTTGGATGGGTGTATGCCACGATTAGGATAGTAGTTCTGTCAAGAACAGTTTGGCAGATTGTTTAATTAAGACCTGTTGATGACTTCAAATCAACACAGATTTACTAAAGATACCAAACTTTGTGTTGGGTCTTCTTCATTCACTAAAGTACTTTCTCTATTGATGTGATCGAGGATTAAGTAAATCTAAAATCTACTTTTTCTAGTTTTTCTAGTAAAGTCGATTCTTTTATGACCATTTAAAATCTTTAAGTTCATTGTAAGTATAAGTTTAAAATTGAAAAAATGTTTGCATAATTGCAAAACAATAATAAAGTTTCAAAAATGATGATTAGACATCCAAAATAAAATCTGACATAGTCTTATGAAATACATGAAAAAGAAATTGAATGTTCTATCACCATCAACGAACCGAAAATACAGAGTGGATTATAAAGAATAAAATTGATTGTAAAAACCTTATACTGATACGATGATCGTTGATTACAAAACTAAGCAGTGTGGTAAAATCGGTAAAAAGTCTCCGTTTTCCAATTTCCTACAAGATAAAAGAATTCTTAAATCCATTATTTTACCAAATAATGATGACTAACAATATTTAATGCAGTACCACGACTAAGCTGAAAGAAAATAAAAACAAATGTATTGGCATTTTGAGAAGGGAATTCTTATAACATTATAAATGCATTGTTTTACATAAGAAGGACACTAACGAGTGTGGTGGCGCTTGTTGTGTGCAAGGTTGTGAATTTTCGTTATTAATTCACAGAATTTCGTGAAACTAATATATTTTGAAAGAAAAAAGTCATGTTTATTCGTATTTATTTGAATCCGTAGCGATTTTGTGAATATGACCAAATTTGGAAAGATTATATAGTCAACACTCGTCAGTTGCCCTCCACACAGGTAAATTTTGGCCGGTGACCCTGCAAAGCCTCTATATTGTAAAGTCACACAGATTTAGGAATGAAGAAAGTTAGATCAAACGAAGTCATAACTATATTCCATCCCTGTTTCTATCTCACAATAAACAATATCATCAAAAATCAAACTTTGTAATTAATTTTGAATAAAGTTTGATGTCATGCCAGCTTACCTTAATGAAGATGTCCGTTCTTTATCTCATCATGCATAGATCTTTATCTACTATCACGTACAGGTGTACAATGTTAGTAGTTTTACCAGAATTAACATACCTATTGGCACTACAGGTAAGAAGCATACCTGTACCAATGTCAGACTGAGCACCTTGGGGCGCAGGTACAAGAATATCAGGTAATATTTGTACAGGACCAGAAGATAGGTGTAGTGAGGCAGTGGTTATCTTTTGTCTAGGAGATGAGGGTTGTCTTTGTGTCAAGTGCCATAAAAATGTACATATTTAAAATAATAACACGAGTTTAAGTGGCAAATCTGAGTTAGATCTATCTGATAAGTACATCAAGTGTCATGTTTATATAGTAACAATATACTGCACGCGTAAGATATAAACACAAATATCATAATAAATATATAACAATTTATGTTGACTTTGATTTTCTATTATTTCCCCGCACATTTCAATGATTATTATATTGACACACGGGCTTTTTCTACTCTTTTTATATTACATTTATTGGTAGTTAGTCTCAATTTACAATTTCATTTTATTTAGCAGTCACGAAAGCGTGAAGTGTATCATTTAAACGTTTCTTAATTTCTTGTACTTAAATCTATAACATTTTTATTGCGAAGTTTATAATATTGAAAAACAAAAACAAAAATAAAAATGAAGAAAACGATAAAACAAATTTTATTGATAATTACACGGGAGGAATTGTCAAAGGGATAGTGTATAAGAATCAAACCTTATCAATGCTTCTACGATGTTTTAGACTTATGATATCAGGCGTAAATGCACAGATTTAATCTGCACTTTGTGCCACAAATAATTGAAAATGTTGCAACTACGGAAACTTGTCTCATATGGTAAGTGATAAGGTTTGGGCCAAGTATACCACCTTATTCACACTAAGTTACATGCCGGGTCCTATGCGGGTCATCTTGGTTACTTTGTCTTGACGTCGATCTTATATTTGTTTACTTGTTGATTTGAGTGATTGCGCAACGAAGCGAAATAGTTTACATGTTCAGTGGGTGTGTATAGTTGTTTATCATGTTAGCCTGAACTATGTGTATTCTATTATATGTCTGTTGACTAAAATCTCCTGAAATATCACATAAATAGTTAGAGTGTATCTGTATGTTGACAGAGTATTTAACACGTATCATAATCATTGATATTACTTAAATATAGTGCTATTACTTAAGTATAGTGCTATTACTTAAATATAGTGATATTATTTAAATATAGTGATATTACTTACATATAGTGATATTACTTACATATGGTGAAATTACTTAAATAGAGCTATTAAACTCAACATTATTTCTATTGTAACAACAGAAAATATAAATATTAAAACAACATATATTTCGTTATGTCTTGACAGATACAACACTAAAACAGTTTTGTTACCAGTATTGACATATATAGAAAAAATGTAGCAACACTATATCAATATATTTCACTAAAAATAATCATTTGGGACACACTTTTATTGATACAATATATAAATGTTAACATCAAAATAATATCAAACGAACATATATATATGTACATATTGACAGTACAGGAACGTGCAACATTGTCTCTGTTGAAAACATATAAAGGCGCAACATTGTATCATTTGGCAGCACAGAAAAGTACAACATTGTATCTGTTGAAAACATATAAAGGCGCAACATTGTATCATTTGACAGCACAGAAAAGTGCAACATTGTATCTGTTGAAAACATAAAGGCGCACCATTGTATCATTTGACAGCACAGAAAAGTGCAACATTGTATCTGTTGAAAATACATAAAGACGCAACATTGTATCATTTGACAGCACAGAAAAGTGCAACGTTGTATCTGTTGAAAATATATAAATGCGCAAAAATGTATCATTTGACAGCACAGAAAAGTGCAACATTGTATCTGTTAAAAATATATAAATGCGCATCATTGTATCATTTGACAGCACAGAAAAATGCAACATTGTATCTGTTGAAAATATATAAATGCGCAACATTGTATCATTTGACAGCACAGAAAAGTGCAACATTGTATCTGTTGAAAACATATAAAGGCGCAACATTGCATCATTTGACAGCACAGAAAAGTGCAACATTGTATCTGTTGAAAACATATAAAGGCGCACCATTGTACCATTTGACAGCACAGAAAAGTGCACATTGTATCTGTTGGAAACATATAAAGTCGCAACATTGTATCATTTGACAGCACAGAAAAGGGCAACATTGTATCTGTTGAAAATATATAAATGCGCAAAAATATATCATTTGACAGCACATAAAAGTGCAACATTGTATCTGTTAAAAATATATAAATGCGCAACATTGTATCATTTGACAGTACAGAAAAGTGCAACATTGTATCTGTTGGAAACATATAAAGACGCAACATTGTATCATTTGACAGGACAGAAAAGGGCAACATTGTATCTGTTAAAAATATATAAATGCGCAAAAATGTATCATTTGACAGCACAGAAAAGTGCAACATTGTATCTGTTGAAAATATATAAAGGCGCAACATTGTATCATTAGACAGCACGGAAAAGTGCAACATTGTATCTGTTAAAACATATAAAGGCTCAATCTTGTTTCATTTGACAGCACAGAAAAGTGCAACATTGTATCTGTTAAAAATATATAAATGCGCAACATTGTATCATTTGACAGCACAGAAAAGTGCAACATTGTATCTGTTGAAAATATATAAAGACGCAACATTGTATCATTTGACAGCACAGAAAAGTGCAACATTGTATCTGTTGAAAATATATAAAGGCGCAACATTGTATCATTTGACAGCACAGGAAAGTGCAACATTGTATCTGTTGAAAGTATATAAAGACGCAGCATTGTATCAATTGACAGCACAGAAAAGTGCAACATTGTATCTGTTTTTTCACGTATAAATGCGCACAAATGCATTTTTACAGCATATACAAGTGCACCATTGTATATAATAAAAAAAAAAAACATATAAAAGGCACATCACTGTATCTTTTTAAAGCAACTCGATCTAACCATGATTTATAAGCGCATATAAAAGGACAACACTGCATCTTTTTCCTGCAGAATTAGGTGCAATAATATACGTATTAAAACAAATACAATAATATTGCCAATTAACAACTCTAAGACATGATGATGTAGTAATGTAAGTATTATATACGTCAATTGCATAATACATTTATATGTCAGTTTTATGTAGATAATATTTAACTTACCAATAGTTATTTAGCATGTTTTTGTGTAAACTATGTACTCAGTTGATATATTTCTCTTGTGTGTAACGTTGAAATATACTGATGAGCTTGTAGCTTAAAGTATATAAGTTAATTGAATTGAATATATAAAAGGAGCATAATTGTTTCTGCTGCCAGTATATAAAAGGAACAACATTGACAGCACATTTGGCAGCAAATAAAAGGGTCGACGCTGCATTGACATAATATGAAATGTGCAACAGTGTAACTATATATAGTGAGCGTCAACTTTTATAAAAACGTGTAACATTGTCTAGTATATATCTAAATAGCACGAACGCTCTATTGTAATGGAAATGTATATATTGATAGCAGATCAAAGATTTCATTCGCAAACCATTATTTGTGAATCAATTTTAATGATTTTATCTTAAAAAATTAACAATTTAGAATATAATTTTTGTGTGTGAATGTTTTAAACAACTTAAATCAACACATGAGTATATACGATCAATGTTGGTATGTATGCGCTGTGCACACAATGGTCTTTTGTTCTTAATAAGATCCCGTCAGGTGGGTTATCTCGCAACAGTTTACACGCTTCGTCTGTATGAATGCACTCATCTGATTTTGTTGAAATCCTAGCAGGTTTTGGAAATATTTCTCTTGATTTCTTTGTTTGTAAATGAAAGAAAACTATTTAATTGCACATTTTAAATCGTGCGTGCCAACTTTAAACGTAATATCTATCAAGGAATCGACATTTCTTTGAGTCACTTATTACAAATTTCAAGATACTCGGATATTAACACCGACACGTAATCAGAAGAAACAGATTTCACATATTTCTCTGCATTTTTATTATATGGATTAAGAGTGAACATGTGATTATGAATTGTATTCAATTTGTCTTTGATCTTAAGACCATAAATTCGTTTTTGTGGTAATTCGATTTCATCTTACAACACCATAAATGTGTAGTTATCCAAAGGCACTGTGTTGCAACTTAGCACCCGGGGACCTGTAGGTATGTCGGAGAACGTGCAATGTCACTCTCAAGCCTTGTTAGGGCCCATGGGCGGTGGGGTCGCGCGAGTCACTTGTATTACACGGTTCCCTTCAAAAATACATTGTGTTGCCAATGTTAATGAATTTGAAAGACTAATAAAAGAATTTGAATGTGACTGTTATTCTGTAAGTGTTTTCTGGTAAACTTTTATACGTGTTTCGTAGCATTAGTAAATGTACATTTCACATCTTCGAACTAGATTTTGTTTCTAAATTGTTTATTTTCTTATTCTCTTTGCTTTGTTTCCCGGCGGTGAAATCCCTTCATGTTCTACTCTCCTTGTGTGTATAGAACATGTTTAATGTTATTTGAACATAAGTGTGTATTTACTTATAACACACAGGAATCAAAGATACAGGTAAAGAGTGAACGTTCTAAGTCGTCCTCCGCTTTTCATATTTGTTTCCAATATGGTGTTTTCACGTTTTGCGGTCAAGCATTAAAATGGTATCAACAAAACAAAAGAAAGAAAGAAAACAAGAGAGAGAGAGAGAGAGAGAGAGAGAGAGAGAGAGAGAGAGAAAGAAAGAAAGAAAGAAAGAAAGAAAGAAAGAAAGAAAGAAAGAAAGAAAGAAAAAGAAACTGACAATAATTTTGTTTACATGCTTTTTCAAAAAATCAAGAATGCATTCAAACAACTTGTTCATCAAATACATTAAACTCTGGACATGAGATAGAATACTTTCTCCGATTCCCTGTAAGGTCCAGTCTTTCTCCGATTCCCAGTAAGGTCCAGTGCTAAGTGTGTGACACGCTGTCCTACTGGTTGCTGCCCGTGGTCGTACAAGATGAGGGTTGTGATAGGGCACGATGTCCTTGGTTCTACTATTGTCATGGCACACTTGTTAACACGTATCGTACGAACCATCGACAGTAAACGTATGACATTCTCACCTGAGTGTCAGGTCTTATCGACTTACCTGTGAAAATTAAATTAACTGAGACACTTTATTTACACAAAAATAGTTATCTTTTCTAAATAGTCATAATATTGACTAGATGATGTAAATTAAATAAGGAATTTTAAAATGGATTGATGAAAAAGAAAAATATTTTGTTACGCCACCCAATATATGAAAAACATTAATAAAGCACAATACGCTTCAATATAATGCCTAGTTTAAACATTATTTTATTTGAATAACATAGAGTACATACATAATTTAAATTTAAATGCACTGGGATTCGGAAACAAGTAAAAAGCCTCTATTAATCCGTCTCCCTTATAAAAATGGCAAGCAAAGCACTAGACATAATTTTTAATACAAGTAGTAGGTAATATTGTTACGATTTGATGACTAGAGACGGAATAAAAATACAATTTATTTGTATGTGAGAAATATATATATCAGTTAATAAAGTACCTTTAAACTAATTTCTATAAATACATAATGTATTTGTTTGTCTAAATTTAAGCTTATGTGACACATTGATTTCAATTTCTGTATTGACTCATAAACCACAAATGGTACAAGAGGTACATATAAGTAAACAAATACAATGTTTGTGGTCAAGCATAATACTACTTATATATGTAAACATGTTGGTATTATTTACATATGTGGAGGACACATATTTTTAAATACTTCATAACAGCCTACAACACTTTATGTTCCAGTTCAGTTAAAATACTGATATAATTTTATAACGTGTACAGACGATAATTTCTATGGTCAAACAATTTCATAAATTTCTAGAATGAAATTATACAAGTTCTTAAATAATTTCAACCTGCTTGCTGACATAAGTTCTTCAAACTTAAGAATATTTGGGCGGCAACAATAACGTACAGATAAGTATTTCGTACGTAGATGTACAAATACTACAATTCTCATGAAATATTTGGATGGTTTTATTTGAAATAATCAATATCTGTATCTAAACTTTTTTGTATTTTGAATTAATTTCCGTGTGAAGTATGTATTTTGTTTGTCCTTCTTTAAGTCGACTTAAAATACGTATTATTGTAGAGCTAAAAAAGTGTTGGTATTAATGTTGCCGAGGATCTTCTTTGCGCTATAAAAATTAGTTTTAACGGATTTGAATTGAGGAACAGGAAAACTTATCAAAATCTGAGAATGCGATATAAGGGTAATTTAAAAAAACAAAAAATGTTTGTCGGTGAGGAGTTAGTGGTGTAAACTGGAGAATTATGTGACGTCATGTTTTGACATTTGATATTGAAATCAGTATAAATTAAAATTACATAATACGCAGGAGAATCATAATTACAGAGTCTGTTTTGTGTGTTGGTTCTATGTTTTACGATTTACATTCTTCCTTTCAAGTTATGCATTTTAACCATTTTTATTTCTAATGAAATAAACATTTTTTGTATTCTAAAACATACATAGAATTATACACCCGAATCTGATTTGGCGGTGCGTATACTTCATTTCTGTTCGTGACGTTATAACCCTGAAATGAAGAAGCCACAAACTCTTAGAATTAATTTCTTAATTTGTGTTTAATAGGACGAGATAAATCAATTGACCAACATCATTATTAAATTGTTCTATGGCGAACATAATGATGTGCGAGTAAATTAAATCTGTGGTTAAAGGACGGTGCTTTATACTTTGGAGAAAATAACACTAACGATCGCTGGATGTTGTGCACCATCGCTCACTTTCATGTCGCACCATGAGCAGTTAATTTCGATGAAGTTATTTCAGGCAACATAAACTATCTTTTGGCCACCTAAGTTGAAACTTTTGACATAAATTCCTTTTGTATGAGTTTAAATTGTTTAGTTAGCTTAGTATAGATATAAAACGTATCTTTTGTGCGTGTAAAGACAGCCAATGGAATAGGACACTGTGACAGGCTACAGGCGACGGTGACTCCGCCCCATGGAAGTTGATTCTTTGGGTAAAGCGCTCTGGTACCGCCTCAGCCAATCAGCGCCACTTTTACATCTCTGCTCGCTGCATTATATGCTTGGAAGATAAATTGGCTATGATATTCCAGTATTGACAAACCTTATTGACATAACACTACTGCTATTGCAATTGGAATGACTTTGAATCCATATAGCTCCAATAATCGTTTGTGTAACACGGTGTAATCGAGCTAAATTGAAGTACTGCTGGGGACACACAGCACTTCACATTCTAAAGGTGTTGAATAATAACAAAACTCCAGACTGGATATATATATATTTTGTTGACAAAAACTTAAACAAAAACTTAAGATGCAGACGGACGTTAAGATGGAACGTACAACAGAAAGTCCAGAAAATCTTACGAAAGTGACACCAACAAAACAAAACCTCTCACCGAAAGCCAATGCCTTCTCCATTGCTGCGATTCTTGGACAGGAAAGTAAAGAGGATACTAGTATACCCACGGAGCTTCCAAGTCCAGCAAGAATATCCCCGATCACTCCTCCACAGGCCGACACTCCTCCAGGTATGTCATACATTGAATAAGAGTAAACTGTACAAAGATGTTTTTCTCACAAACAGGAAACACAATGTAGTATTCATATCAAAAGTTCATAACATTACAGTTTAAGTTCTTGAATCTTATACTTTCTTTATTGTTGTTTGTAAAAAGTATTACGACAAAACAACGCTAAAAATATCTTTATTTATCAACAAATACGGATTAAAAGAAACGGTATATCTATTTCATCTGTTTTGACCTGAAACAAACGTGAATTTATCTTTTATTGTATTTATTTATTTATTTATTTATTTATTTATTTATTTATTTATTTATTTATTTATTTATTTATTTATTTATTTATTTATTCATTCATTCATTCATTCATTCATTCATTCATTCATTCATTCATTCATTCATTCATTCATTCACTCACTCATTCATTTATATATCTATTTTATTTACTCATCTGTTATATTATTTATTTATTCATTCTTTTTTTATTTTTTTATTAATATACTTGTTTCTTAAACTATTTATTTGTTCGTTCGTTCTTTCGTTTGTTTGTTTAATATTTTATTCGTGTAATATTTACATTAAAGTATTCTACTATAAGCTACGGTTAACTGTTAACTCTTAATTAACTTGTATACATCAACTTGTATATTATTTTGTATATATTAATTATTACGTGCTGCATAATTGAGAAACGGAAACCGTTTTTCTTATATCTTACACGTTAAATACTTATATTTTACCCCTCGTGTTCGACATTTTCTACAAAAAAAATGTTAAATCTTTTCCAACAGTATAATTCTTGACCATATAACACTGCTATAACAAGCCTGTTGTGTATGTTAAGATCTTGCCTCAATTAAATCATATTCGGTTTAAAAACTCACGAGTAATTCTTAAAAAGATGATAACAAATTGCATTTTAAACGACTGCGGAAATATTATAGTTTCACATGTGTGATTTCAGCAATATACTCAGCAACCCGAACCTGAACATGTGGTAGTGAAAGTTGTTTAAAATCAAAACTTCGGGGTCAAGTGCGTATAAAAGAACGCTCACTTCGACACTTTTATTGTACA
Organism: Pododesmus macrochisma; assembly: GCA_032359645.1. Lineage (NCBI taxonomy): Eukaryota > Metazoa > Mollusca > Bivalvia > Pectinida > Anomiidae > Pododesmus > Pododesmus macrochisma. Next base: position 8,932 of record JAUMGZ010038957.1, on the reverse strand, counting down.
GAAACACGAAATTTAATATTTTCTTCCTGATTCTCGAGTGATTTAGAAGCATACAAAACAAAAACATCACGGACACAGAAATCATACGTACATAATACAAAAGAGTTTTTGTCTTCATACGCATTTATTTTACATTTGTTTACTCACATGAATAAACGAGAATAGAAAAAAATAAAATTGCTTTAAATCAAAATGTTTAAATTTTTCCTCAGGTCTTGTAGCATCCCCGGGATTAGAAGAAGGGAGTCGATCATGCGGCGCCTGCGAACCCTTTCCCAAATCACCAAAGTCAGAGCCTCAAACAGATGAAACCCCGTACACGGGACCGTTACCCGACGTGAAATGCCGACTGGAGACCAAAGATCTGTGGGACAAATTCAATGAACTCGAAACAGAAATGATCATCACCAAAACAGGACGGTAAGTACACGTGCTACATTTGTATAACTATACATTTGTATAAAGATAAGATAAAAATATTTTTTAAAAAGATATTAATATTATATCTATATGATATATTTGAACTCATCTTACGAGTGTGTCCAACAGGTATATATTCTGATAAACTTTTACTTGTTCCTTAGTCATCGTCTTTTTTCGTCCACAGTTTAAAAGAATGCAATGCTATTTTCGAAAATATGTATCTTCTATTTCAATATCCAATAGTGGTAAAGCATTATAAGAAACTCGGTAAACTATAGACACTATTTTATTTTAAATCAAGGGAATTTACATTTCCTTAGTTCCGATAAAAACGGTTAAGTTTTACTGAAAGAGGTTGAACAGCAAGATTTATGAACTGGGAGAATGTATTCCCCCGCTGCTGTGATTATACGCCCGATGAACTGTAAAACGTAATTTAAGAACAAAAGAGATTTTAATAATTTACCGTTATTGTAAACTAAGGAGATTTCTTTGAAGGTAGATTTTGTAATTAATTAGTAAGATTGATGTTGACGGTAGAACGTGGTCAGCGTGAGAAACACCCACTTTGTTGCAGTTATCACCCAGTCTGTATAGGTAGTAACTGATTCTGTCACCTTGTCACCGCCATGTATCGTCTACAACGTCAACTTGACGCCAGTCGCTACCTTTGATTTCAAACTTTCATCGATGTTAACTTCACGACAAAATTATTTGCAAATCAAAATGTGTAAACCAATTAATGATTGGTGAATCTTTTTGAATTCTGATTAAAGATTGGGTGAGGGAAGTTATCCCATTTTACTACTTTCACGCATCGCTTACAATGATTTAAAATACATCCCTATCACCGAAAAGTAATCACTTGTCTATTAGTTTTAAACTTTCACAAAAGATTTCGATTTTCTTGTCCGGAGGCTGGAGATTCTCTACCGATTCTTTGGTGTAACCTATAGTTAGGCGGTTTATTTGAACGTGTGTGTATATTTAAAGTCATCAACATTGAAAAGATGTTTGTGTTCCTTCCTAATTCTCTTTCAACATTCTTCATTTTATATCGGTTAAATGTCCGGCTCATGGTGTTAGAGTAAGCGGAAACGTGTAATAGCCAAAAGCGTTTTTACACCTCCTCTTATAAGAGCTCGTAAAATAACAACAATGGTGGTAGTCAATTTGTTGTAACTAGTTGTTCTTGATTTTATACGATTGATGATTAATGTCGCGATTACATTTATCTTTAAATTATGGTTGTATTTTATAACGAATAAATTGGAATTAACTTCTGATAACATTGATCTTCACACTGCCTATACATAACGACTTGTAATGAAACTAAAACATTAAATAACGTCCGTCGTTATCTCACGCACCCACAATTATCACAGCAGTGATAACGAACTGCCAACAAAAAGTCAGCAAAAAATTGAAAGTATATAAAAAAACAAATATGGTATTATATTTTAAAAAAAATCAATGCCTTTAACGGGCTAAGAATATTGGCGTTAAATTCAATTTAACAATAACAATAAAGGAAGGTCTCGATAGTTCCTGCTTATTTCAACAGTTTAAAAATAAAATTAATATCCAGGAGTTTTTTTTTTAAAGCACGACCACACCTACAGGAAAAAAATGTTGTTTAGAATTAGAATCAAACATTGATTGAGTTAGAAAATACATGTAGACATCAAGATAAAAATAACGGGAGGATTTGTGCACTCTTGATCGTTACATGTACTGTTAATATAACGTGTTTACTTTAACTGTAGATTAATTACAATGTACTATACGTATAATGATATATTCTGAATTGGAAAGTTATCTCATAATTGCTTGCTCATTGAATAGAATAGGTTGATAAAATTATCAATTTTCTGGCACAGCGCAGCCATTCAACTTGGAATAAAAATTAAATATTGCATTGGATACAGGCATTTTGTGGTTCTTCGCTGAAAAGAAAATTAGATGGTATCTAAAAGGTTGCATGCGGTTTGTGCATCAGTAACAGACCAGTATTTGTATTACTAATCACTGGAGCTGTGTAATGATGGGGTGGGGATCATTCACGCACCTGTTTACAAAAACCGAGGGCCAAAGCAGGGATCACACAGTATATTTTTATTCTGCCTAAATCTATTTTAATCTTAGTACATAATTCAGTAAAACTAGTTTCTTTCTCTGATTTTTTTGGATTAAATTTAATCTTCACCAAAACTACCCCTTCCGATGTCCTTTAATAATTCTACAACCCCATCCGCTTGATATATATTCTTGACAAATTGTTACTTTTTCTTAAATGAGGGGGTTGGATATTGTCATCACCGAGTTGCTAATTGCATACTAAGATTCAGCCAGGTAAAGGCGATACCCGTTTGTCAAGAATGACATGGCCATGTACTGTTAAAAAACCTCAAAGCATCATTTAATGTGCTTACATAGCGTGTAATCTTCCCCTACATCTACACATTGCAACTTGAAACCGGCTTCATTTTCCATCCGATGATTTCCGATATGATGAGTACTATAGTTATAGACCATAATTTACGAATTATCTTGAGCTTGATAGGTTCCTGTCACGCGAGATTTAAACTCGATACATCCCACGGACGAGATTTCACTAAAAACCGATGTGTTTCAATTTGTTGACTTCTAACTCCCTGTGTCGTATTTTAGTTTCGGAAAGCGTGAGTACAAATCGTTCATTGTTCTTGTAAAATGTCGGAATACTTCGGAGTTTATCTGTAAGAAAGAGACTACAAGAAATTGTAACGTAACCGCGTGTTCCGTGTGTCATCACAGCCATTCTGTTGGTTGTAACGCTACTCCACTTACCAAAACTTCTCTCTTTTAAGCAATGATGACTTTTTGTTACTGTAATGAGGGTTAGTAACGGAAGGATATTATACGGCAGGTATCAATTGGCTCATCAAGCAAACTAGGGCCATCTCAAATTCTCTGTGATTTATACGTTAAAATCTGATTAAAGGTCGCAAAACACGTTAAAACTTTGGAACATGTTGACTTAATGTTGAAATGTGTTTTAAATACGCCACGGTGAAATATTAGGAATCGATTTCAAATAGAGATATATGCTGATACGGTGTCGACTAAACCTTGAAATATCTGTAAAATGATAAAATACATGTAAATGTACATTTCTATGCTGGCAGATAAATGGTGTTTTGTTATTTTAAAAGCTAATTAAGCGCGATATGTAAAGAAGAGACAACACTACCTGTTGTCCATGGACATGTCTGAAAAAATCAGAGCCATTCATTATACTGCAATCGTTAAGTCCTATTAATTATCAAGACATACCTACTTAATATATATTTATGTATGTATATGTAGCAATTTTCAAAATGTTAAAACCTTCAAATTCATGGTCAAACGGCTATTTCTGGAACACAATTTAATTAATACTGCTCTTTGAACATTAAAACGTTTTACATGTATATGCATGTATAATTATAAAGTTAGTACAATGACAATCACAATATTTTATTCTCGAAATTGCAGAGAAAAATTAACAGCACTTACTATGTATATATAAAAGTGCCATTTAATTTAATGTAGGCAGCACTTTAAAGATGAATATTTTCTTTTTCTTTAATAGACGCATGTTCCCGACGATGCGAGTGTCCTTCACAGGAATCGAGCCTGATGCCCAGTACCTAGTCGTGATGGACATCACAGCGATGGACAACAAGAGATACAGGTACGCCTATCACCGGTCATCCTGGCTAGTGGCCGGAAAAGCTGACCCTCCTCTCCCTCCCAGATATTGCGTTCATCCAGACTCCCCATTTACCGGTCAACAGTTACTCAAACAGACGATGTCCTTCGAGAAGGTTAAACTGACCAATAACATGTTGGACAAGAATGGACAGGTATGTATCCGTTTCTTATTGCTTCAGTATTTTATGCCCAGGCAAATGTGAAATAATATGTGTATAGCACAGGAACGTGATCTATTTATAACAGGCACGTGCTATATTGTGTAGTTTTTACACGTGTTATACTATATAGTTTTTCCCCTTGATATATTATGTAGTTTTTTCACGTGATATATTGTATAGTTTTTACACGTGATATATTGTATAGTTTTTACACGTGATACATTGTATAGTTTTCACACGTGATATATTATATAGTTTCTACACGGGATATTATATAGTTTTTACTCGTGATATATTATATAGTTTCTACACGTGATATTATATAGATTTTACACGTGATATATTATATAGTTTCTACACGTGATATTATATATATTTTACACGTGATATATTATGTAGTTTTTACACGTGATATATTATGTAGTTTTTACACGTGATATATTAGATTTTATAAAAAGAAAATACACGTTTTCTCTCGAAACATATGTTCAGTTTAATTTGATCGTACAGAGTACATCTATAGTCATTTGTGTATATAAGGACACATATTATTCTGTTGTTTTTTATCTTATATATATCTTGTTAAATTTCAGATGATTTTAAACTCAATGCATAAATACCAGCCTCGAATTCACATAGTGAAGAAAGGAGCAAATACACCCAATAATTTAACAAGTCTGGAAGGCGAGGAATACAGAACATATACCTTCACCGAATCATCGTTTATAGCAGTGACAGCTTACCAAAATCAGCTGGTGAGTACATTTCATACTCCAATTAATAAAGATATTACGTTTTTCTGAAAGTTAACTATTAAACTAACGAGAAACTGTACTCTGCGTGAGTCTAAAAACTGAATTCTTTCAAAAGGTAATCGACCGTGCGTTCTAATGATACGATGTGTATATGTAACAGACACCGAGGCTGGTTTTGTACAATCAAAGATATGTTACGCGATAATTTACTTAATTCGGCGAGTGTTTGATATCTATATAAATCACGAATTTATATCTCATTCTATTCTACAAGAAAAAGGAGGTATTTTAGAGCTGTTTTTCGGGTCAGTGGTTTGGGATCGACACCCAGTCTAGTGTTAAGTCTCAGAGAGACGAGATACAACCAGTAGCCTATATATCTCCTTACATGTAATGTGTGGTCCCGTGGGTAGACATTTCACTCTCGTTAATGCTGAACGGATTAAATTTCTCTTCTTTTTATTTGAACGGCAAACTGCAGTGAAGTTCTCGTTGTTTGTATCGCGTAGGAGTCAATCTTTAATCTGGTAAATTAAGGAAATGTTACACACGGTATACTATTATCTTACCTATAGCCTGCATTTTGTTGTTGTTTTATTTGAAATAAAAACCTAACGTTATCTTTCTCTGCGCTCGTTACAGATCACAAAACTCAAGATTGATAGCAATCCATTTGCCAAGGGATTTAGAGACTCAAGTCGACTCACAGACATAGAAAGGTAAGATATACACTTATCACAAAGTTCTAGAGGCTCGTCGTCCATGTTTTCACTTGTTGAAAATATAACAATTAACCTACACTTAAATACAGAATCAATAATATAAGTATAAATGTCTGAATTATTTACTGATTTGAATGTTATCCATTCATTGCCTTTAGATCTATTATGAAAAAGCAAACGTTTTAAATGGACTTTTTTCCAGAATAAAAATCATTAAGAATAACTGTTTTGGAATCAATCATTCACGATGTTTTTATAATTCTTTTTTAGGGAAACAATGGAGTCGTTAATGCAGAACCACTCCTACATGAGATCTCCAATGCCCGTATGTAACAGTGAAGATGGCTACGCCTTCAGAGAAGCTTTAGCAAGAGGTGAGCAAAACATTGACTCTTTTTTACAATTAAAAAACAAACAAGGATAATTCGATTAATGCATTCAGCATAAACTTGTTCGGAGTACCCGCTCTAAGAATAAACTGATTAAAAGAATTGTTTTTTAAAATTATTTTTGTTAATTCATTGATCAACATCAACTATCATAACAACGCATATCTTAACGCAATATGGCATATAAATAATAACTTGTTGTTGTTTTTTCAGAATCCGCTTACCCGTTAGGTTACTTCCCAGGAACAACAACAACACCAGCTATATTAACCAACAGTGTGGGTCAAGATGGCCGAATGTTTTCACCTTACGGACCGATTTTGTCACTTCCGCAAAGCATGACCGCGGAACAAGCAATGTTATTACGAAATCACCTTTATAAAGCGGCATCTATTCAACAGTCAATGGCCGTGTCCGGACTACAAAGTGGACACAGTTTTAGATATCATCCGTATGCTAACATTGGAAAACTTCGACAAGGGGACTTGTGAGAAGACAATTTAAATATTTCAAAGCAATTCTGTGTTTATTTATAAAAGACAATTAGTCACGTGGTCTTGCCAAACCAGTCTTCATTTTGTTTCAATGACACATGACATAGTGTTTAAAATATATCAAATACTGTTTAAATTGACGTCAATGTACGCCATATAGCTTGCCAGGCGGAAGCGGAAGTGGAACTCTTCGGAACTCTTCAGGGTTGTGTAATTGGTGTCAAGGACACAAACAATGTTGTGATGTAAACCCGGTGTCATAGACACTGTTATATTCTTGTGATGTTAAACTTTGTTCAGTTTATTTCCATTGAAATACTATTGTTTGTTAAGGTGCTATTCAAGATCGAGGAACATTAATTATGATTCTCGTTCATATTGTTATTGTTGATATTTTATTTCAGTTGTTGTAATTATTTAATTGTAGACGGACATTCAATATTATCATGTACATTTAATTACGAACGAAATAAAATAATTAAAATTGAAACTTGAAATAACGTAATTGACATTTTTTAAAAATCCCGTACTATGACACTTTCCGATAACGCATTGAAAGATGGCGTGTAGTCAAACATTGAGGCTTGTTTTGTTGTGTCTTCTGTTGTATGTTTTTGAAAGGCTGATGTGGTGACATCACTGACAACGTGACGTTATACAATTTTAAAGATTGGAATACATTCATTCCATCTCGTTTCGTTACCAGAATTTTGTTGAAAATCAGTTAAAAGTCTCGTAAACTCAATCCAATTATACTGAGTTATATCCATCCATTTATTTTTAGGTTAAAAAAAATTAAACACAACATCAATAAACAGAAAAACAACAACGTCAGTTATTAAGTAGCTTAAATTTGGGTAAATAAAGAAAGTTATGGACACGTGTTGTTGTCTAGAGATGACACGTGTACTGAACTTATATATATATATATATATAATTGGAATTACGAGCGCATTCTTACAATGTTAACGGAATTTTGTTGTTGTTGTGGTCTTGGTTGAACCTTTGTCTTGATAGAAGTGTTCGTGTAGACTTGATGAAATTATTCCTGTAGCCTTGGTAACATTTTTTTGTAGACCTGGTGGAATCAGCCTTATAGAATTAGTAGCATCGTTAAAACTATTCTTGTAGAACATTCGTTTTGTTATAAAATTCGTTATTTTGGCAGAATATTTTAACCGGTTTAGCCACCACACGTAGCACCGTCGTCATTGCTGAACAACGAGTATATATATATGTGTGATATTTCTATTTGGCAGTTGTTTGTGTTTTCCTTGGTCGTCAGTCCCTTGCATTCAGATGCCGTTATTGTAATTTTGGGGCAATTTTACCCTTTGCCGTTATAATATCATTTAATTCGGATTTGGAAATGTTTGAAGATTTCTATGTGTGTTTTCCTGATCCTTGTTGCAGGATATGTTTGTGTGTTGTTACTGACCATTCAATTTTGTTTTTCTCTTGACACATTTTCAGGTTGTCGTCTTTGTAACAACAAAATAAGATGAATACTCATCTAATGTAGTTTAAACAATGATTTATTATATACAGGCCTTTTTTTTAAATGTATGATTTTTTTCGTAAATCTGATCTCGTTACGTGTTGCCTGTATAATTTGATGATTTGAGAGTATGAACACTTGAATATAGTATTTGTACTGGAATATTTCTTCACTTTTTCAGTCTGTTATGCATTCCGATCTTTGGAACTTTTTCAGTCTGGTAAGCATTCCGATCTTTGTTACTTTTTCAGTCTGGTATGCATTCCGATCTTTGTAACTTTTCAGTCTGGTATGCATTCCGATCTTTGTAACTTTTTCAGTCTGGTATGTATTCCGATCTTTGTAACTTTTTCAGTCTGGTATGTATTCCGATCTTTGTAACTTTTTCAGTCTGGTATGCATCCCGATCTTTGTAACTTTCTCATTCTAGCTGACGGTGCTGGGCTTCCTTATCGACAATTCGGCGGTCTTGTTTTCCAGCCGACTTCTTCAGTTTATACTTTCGATTGTGTATCATGCACTACTATGCTGTTCGATTTTAAGATATTTGTTGACTCAATTAGAATTCAAACAGTCCACAATTGCTGTCATTGCTAACGGTTATTATAAATTATGCATTGGTATTATTGGCTGAACCTTGACTATATAAGGCTTTCTCCTGTTGTGTTTTTTTCTGTGTACATTGTGAGATCCGTAATTTGTATCAACATTGAAGACAAACTGTCAATTGATACGGATAATAATTCAATCTTTAA
>JAUMGZ010038846.1:0-19313 GCA_032359645.1 Pododesmus macrochisma | reverse complement strand
GGCAAACACAGAGAACAAGTACACACTCTTATACTACTCATAGAGACAAACACAGGAAACAAGTACACACTTTTATACTTCTCATGGAGACAAACACAGAAAACAAGTACACACTATTATACTTCTCGTGGAGACAAACACAGAAAACAAGTACACATTTTTATACTTCTCATGGAGACAAACACAGAAAACAAGTACACACTATTTTACTACTCATAGAGACAAACACAGAGAACAAGTACACACTATTATACTACTCATAGAGACAGACACAGAAAACAAGTACACACTCTTATACTACTCATAGAGACAAACACAGGTATGAGAACAAGTACACACTATTTTACTTCTCATAGAGACAAACACAGAAAACAAGTACACACTATTATACTACTCACAGAGGCAAACACAGGTAGTAGAACAAGTACACACTATTATACTACTTATAGAGAGCAATACTGAGGTGAGGTCAGGAACACTCTTATACTACTCATAGAGACAAATACAGAGAACAAGTACACACTATTATACTACTCATGGAGACAAACACAGAGAACAAGTACACACTATTATACTACTCATAGAGACAAACACATAGAAAAAGTACTCCAACAATATAAGAGGTCAACACGATGAGATACTTTTTGATTTTGCATCATATAACCTCTAACATCCAAGCTATAAATTTTCACCGCTGACAGTGGCCGACATATTGTCACGTTTCAAAAGTTTAATATTTCATTAAAATCAACATCAACAGCTACACACCTGTATATGGTTAACATCTTGGATAATAAATCCACAACTACACGTAAAATTAAGCAGTCAATGTTTTCAAGTTATGACGGTATATGCAATTTTTTAGCAGTCCTTTATTATGTCAAAAATTTAAACATTTAAAAGGAAGTGACCTTTTGGGATCAAACTGCTGTTGATTTTACATAACACAATTTAATGAAAATAAAACGAAACGAAATTTGTATTAAAAGTGCGTTGTTCGTTCCGCAAAATGTCCCGAACATTTCCATTCCGTATTTTTAATTTACCGAAAACTGAACGCCATTGTTTGAAAATTTACAGTGACACTCATGTGTCCTTTGTCCGTTACAATCAACAATAAACTTTATGTCACTAAACACCGTTACAGTCAATACAAGACATTATGTCACAAAACACCGTTACAATCAATACCAGACTTTATGTCACCAAACACCTTTATAGTCAATACTTCAGTAGACTTTATGTCACCAAACACCGTTACAATCAACACTAGACATTATGTCACCAAACACCGTTACAGTCAACACTAGACATTATGTCACCAAACACCGTTACAGTCAATACCATACTTTATGTCACCAAACACCGTTACAGTCAATACCATACTTTATGTCACTAAACACCGTTTCAGTCAACACTAGACTTTATGTCACCAAACACCGTTACAGTCAACACTACAGTAGACGTTATGTCACCAAACACCGTTACAGTCAACACTACAGTAGACGTTATGTCACCAAACACCGTTACAGACAACACTAGACATTATGTCACCAAACACCTTTACAGTCAACTCTAGACTTTATGTCACAAAACACCGTCACAATCAATACTGGACTTTATGTCACCAAACACCTTTGTAGTCAATGCTAGACATTTTGTTGCAAAACACCGTTTCAGTCAATGACAAGTGTCTTGTAATACATTACCACTCCGAGTTGTTGTTAACTCAATGTAATTCTTTGTTTGCAAGTAAATTGCTAGAATTATAGATAAAGGTTTTTGTCTATTGCTAGTGTTACTTTTTGAATGTTTCGTTTGCGATAGTTACAATCAAGTCCATCTAGTTTCAGTTTCATTTGACTAAAAATACCTATTACAAAAAATGTCTGTGTTTATGCAGGGACTTTCAATACTGTTAGCATCGGAAGTATCTGGTGTATGATATTTTAATTAACGACGAAAGTTCTGAGAAAAATATATGTTAAAGATGCATCAGAGAAATCACAATAAAAAACAAAACTGCATCCTAGAAGACAAAGTATCGAGAGAACATCCATACACTTTTAGGTAATGAGCTATATATTACGTTAAATCAACAACATATACTGAATGGTACTCACCTGATTGTGTGTAGATAATGAAAAGAAAGAGAAACAATACGGAGTATGACATGTTGATTATGTAGGGAATTACTCTCACGTTACTTCCTTGATAGAACAGTGTATTAACATCCCATCTCTTCGCATTTAATCACAGAGAAAGTGTCACTGTCACGAGTCACAATGCAATTACAATCACAAGCTTGCAGGCGACAGCAAACTCGGCGGTACAAGCGTATGAGCGATATTGAATCGGTATTTCGGGGCCCACTTTCTTATACTGCGATTCAAGCCTTTGAGGGAACTGGAATCGGTGTTTCGGGATTCGCTTCAATCTTTATATTTGATGCGCACAAATAACGCACAAACATTTAACAAGAATCGGCATTGGGTCTCATGTGGTGGATGCATTGAAAAAATCAATGCATGTGCGAAGACATGAGTCAATAATATGGGTTTATCTCGACTGGTTCCGCGTCGCATGTAGATTGTGATGTATCGTTGGAGGGGTATGAGGCCAGGCTTGCAAGCTGTAAACTGAACGCCAGACTAACACACCAATATGAATCCTGGCTCAGTACTGTACGGATTAATAGATCGAACCACGCACAGGAGCAATCATGTATATTCATTCACCATAATTATCATCGCTTGGCTTTGTTTAGACGTGCAATTTAACTGCAGTCACAGTCGGTGTCTGCCGCTACAATAACGCGTTCCTAATTGGAAGGGCAGAACTACATACTGTTTTCTAGCCTATAATCTGTTCAATTGTCGTAAATTTATGGTTTTATGCCAATGACTTGATCATTTATAGATTGAAGGCTGATCGAAGTATACTTGTAGAATGTAATGTTGTCACAGTGCCAATATCAATAAAAGTTTAATGCAAAAATATCTAGCTGTCTTTATTTTTTGCCAATTCTGTATAATGTAAAAAGTATCAACTGGCAGGGTAGCTGTATAACTGCCTGTTGTCAGTATAGGAATCAGTTTTATATTTTTGACAAAATACATTTATCTCACCCCTTAAATAGGTCAGCTTGAAGGGTTGTGGGATAAACTTTAAGCATCCTTAATTTCATTTGAAAATATTAAGTACATCTTTGTATTTGGCAAATGTCTAATATAATGCAAACATTTAAACATAAAAAAGATTAAGAACACTTAATGAAGAAGAGTATAGTTGTTGAAAATTAGAACGCTTTCACTCCGTACCATCTCCAATTTTCGTTATTTTACCCGACATATTTCACCGATTAGCTCTTAGCTTGGTGCACATTTGTGTTTCCCCAGGTGGTATCTTTTCATTATTTTTGGCACTTTCGGTGTTTTTTCTCGCCATTTCCCCTGATGTCTTTAATTTTGTTTCGTTTTGCGCTTTTTTATTTTGCTTTCATATTCGAAGACATTGTTTATGTTCTGTTATTTTGTTTGGTGTCTTAAACAATGAAGAAAAAAACCACGAAGCCTTAATCAATGCACCATGTTTTTACAGTATTTAAATAATAAAGTCGGACAATGCATTCTTAGTTTTTGTATCTTTGAAAGTATCGAGTTACAACATGCACTGTTCATTCTTTTGAAGGCTTATCTATAAAGCCGGGTCATTAACAAAGACAAGCTGTCCTACGACAGAAGTGGACAGCTTCCTTCTGTTTTAATTTCCTTATCTAACATTGCATTAACAATAGAGAATAACACAAGAAACCACAGATTTTAGATACATAACTATCGCAGGATGAAATTATTTCTTTTGTACAGTATAACAAGTCAAACATTTTTGTAATATTTATATTTTTATACGTGTTCTATATTTTCAAATTTTCATGCCATAACATGCATTAATATATATGTGCTCAATAAATTTCACATTTTTTCGATTTCTCAATAGTTATCATAATGAATGCTGTTTGTTGACTGGAATATCATTTTAGTAGAGTGATTTTGACACTTGGATCCAAAATTTGATAGGGTCCTCACAACCATTGTTGACATAACTACTATATGTGTAGTCCATCTGGACCAGGACGTGTTCTTCTCGTAATACTATTAGGGGAATCTTTTACATACGGTGAGGATAAAAAACTATGTGTATGGGTCTTCAAGTTGTGTGTCCTCTCCAAGGATGCAATTACAGGACATCTTCTCTTCAACTTTTACAAATTTGGAGATCACGCCAGAAACATAATTTAACAAAGATTTCTCGTCCGAGAAGTTCCAACGCTACTTAAGGCAAAATTATATGTCATGCTCGTCACAATGAGACACATAGATGTCATTCAAGACACCAAAGGTCAGCTTAAAACCTTTCCTAATAGTAATTTGTCCTTTTTGAACTTGATTATTAACACATACATTAACTAGGAATGCATAATCAATGGATCCATATATTGAGCCTTATGCGCAGTTTAATATATGTGCGTTCCATTGTTTTAAAATGGTTGATATAACTAGATACCATTGTTTCATTGTTTCATTGGAGTTTAACGTCCCGTTAACTCATGTTTAGGTCATATAATATCGAGACGGTGTCTGCTTGTGACAGTGCTCACTGATCGCGAGTTTATAGTGCTGTCTCTCTGAAATATCACACCGTAGACACATTGACATGATTTTTCACTCGGTCACATTATCCGGACACCAAGCCAACCAGTCCTCCGCCTACCCAGTAATGATGAGCACTTAGCAGGGAGCGAGAATAATACCTAATTTTAACGTCTTAGATTTTACGCGGCCCCGGCCCGGAATCGAACTAGCGCCTACCAGATCACGAGGCGAATGCTCGACATCTGAGCCACTACGCAGATAACTAGATACCAGTTTACAAGGTTTTGTAGTCGACAACAAGGGTGGCCAGTACTTTACAATACACAGTTTCAGCAATTCAATAGTAATATTACAAGAGGTTAACACAAAACAATTAAACCGCCCGAGTGTACTCGAATGTACTCGCACTAACGATATATAGGTAGTTATCATCTTTTTTCTTTGGCAGCATCATCAGTAATTTTAGTATCGATCATAAAACATCAAAACAAATGGCACACGCAGAGTCATATATCATGGTTCATTGCATGACAATTGGTCATTGTTGTCTTCACTCGAGTGATTCATGTTCACGGTATAAAACTGTCCTAGAGCGTTCTTAGAAAATATGGGTTTATCAATACGTTTATCTAAATTAAGATTTTTATATTCTTAAGGTTATTGTGGGAGACAATGTAATATTTACTCTAGATGCTGTTATATCGATACTTCCATTGACATCATTTACAGGATGATAATCAAGGAAATAATTGCCTGGAGGTCTCGATTCTTGTTCGGCAAAGAACCCTTTGTAGATGGAGAAATTCTGTCAGTTTGATGTTATATAGATGTATGAGTAGTATGAGTAATACTTCGTGGTTGCAATTTACGTCCGTATCCAAATATGAAGTTAAAAGCCAAGTTTATCTGTAAACGGTTTAACCACACCATTTAAGCTGTTGATCAAAAAAGACAAATTTGTTGAGATAGACATGGCGTTTTCAACTTTTTTTCCAGATATGTTAAAAGCAGGAAAGCTGCTTTAAAATGACTTGTTTTTCTTACTTGTTTCACCGTCCCAGTTTTCTGACAATCCGACATTTGACTAAACTTTATTGCATAGTGTTCTATTTTAAAACTATAATTAATCGAGTGCATGGTAAAATAATTCATATTCTGTGTGACAAATGTCAAATTATGATGCCAAACCGGTGTAATCAAGATAAAATGGACCTTGTAGAGAATTGACCAGGTCCCGTTTTCTACGTAGAAAAACAGACCGTTAACTTGAAGAATTTTGACATTTTCTGAAGCAAAAAGAAGTCATGTGGTCAATTTTTCTTCATGTGAGAAATAAGTTGATTGTGAAAAAACATCCCATATGTATGTATAAAATGAACATAAATAATTGGTTCGGCATTTTATATCACATGAACGTAGTACACGGTACGCGGAAGATCATTTTTCGATCCCAGACTGAATCAAATTAAACACTAAAAAGATTTGTCAATGTAGAAGTACAATAGAACAGAAGAAAACGAGCATATCAAATCTAAAAAATAAAGGACAAACTATTCATGTAAAGTTATAGACAATATTATATGCAAAATATACACTTTTTAAATTGTTCGTAGAACTGCTGAATATAAAATATCTCTTTGTTACGATCAAAGGCGAACTTTTAATTGCCTGAATCTTCAAATAAAATGTATTCTCTTTTCTACAGGACACCATATTTTTTGTGTATATTTAGACATCAGCAATGTATGGAATGAGGTAAATATTATTTAAACAAAATTTCGTGCAGATCTGACCATAGCTTTTTGAGAAAAATTTAAAAAATAAAAGTTTCAGTCAGTCTGATACCCTACCACACCATATTGGCAATGTAGGACAAACAATTTGTAAGAGGATTGTGCAAGTCACGTTTATATCAAGTTTCGTAAAGATCTGACAAATAACTCGTAATAAAGCATAGAAAATATATCAGCCAATCAGCCCTGGTGGCCATGTTGGATGTCGAGCACAGTTCTGCAAGGGAACCATGTTTACTGACAATCTAACTAGTAATTCTTGACACATATTGAATGGAGTAAGCAACGATTAAAACAAATGTAAAAACGGTCATACAAGAATTATCTCCATCAAGTTTCATCAACATTATATAATAAGCAGTTTTTTACATAAAACCGCAAATGTCTTAGTCAACCTGAGGCCCTAGCGACCATATTGGATGGAGTGTAACGACATCGGGCGTAAGTCTCAAATGGGTACATTCAAAAAAATCATGAGTGGAATTACCAAAACGAAAGACATTGACAAACTAACAACAGCCTCATAAAACAATTCAGCATCAGGGTAAAAATAAAATAAAATGACGTCACAACAATCCTCAAGACTAGTTATTCATGCAGATCAACTTTGTTCGGTCATCTAGCATGAAACCGGGTGCTGTTGTTAAACCGGTTCATGAGGCCTCGACCTTCCCAC
This sequence comes from Pododesmus macrochisma, assembly GCA_032359645.1. NCBI lineage: Eukaryota > Metazoa > Mollusca > Bivalvia > Pectinida > Anomiidae > Pododesmus > Pododesmus macrochisma. The sequence continues at coordinate 12,192 of JAUMGZ010038846.1, read as the reverse complement.
TACCCCCATGATACAAGAAGTCATTAGAATGGACACATTTAAACATTTAATAAATACATTTCCGCGCGCTGTCAAATATTTCAACAATCAACCGCTAAACTCAATTGTCAATAAAAATTAACATCTAAAACGCATGTCCATATTTACAAATAACAGTTGAAACATGAAAATTAGACGTAGCCGCAGACAACAGTGGTCAGAATATGGTTGATTAGTAGAGTCCAGGACCAAGGACCCAGTCTTTTCGACATATGGAGTTTTCAAATGGAACCCATTCGTTAAGTCCCAGTAGTATTGTACAATGACAAAATCTATGCTAGTAATAGGCGGTAAATGGACCCAAAAATGTGCCTAATACTACAAGAGGACCATATTTACCAGCCTGTCCAGTCATGATTAATGTACAATTTGAAATTCAGAATAATCTCTTTTGGTACATTTTTTAGAATGAGTAATTTCATTATCAATACTAATACATAAATCCAAAAATGGCGAAATTATCTTATTTGTTGGCCTTAATAAGACTTGGTTCTTCTTGATATATGAATTTGAAATATTTCGGAAAAATCGAGGTTATCTTAATTTAGTATGTCATCAAACAACTGTTAATCAGACATGTTTTGTTAGCCTTTTGTTGCTTCATCGTGACATATCCTTCATAACAATAGAAGAGATTTGCTACAAGTTGGACACAGTTCGTTACCGTAGGTATGTCAACAACCTGCCTGTAAATCTTGTCGCCAAAATGAACAAATATATTATCCATTCTGAAAAAGCATAAGGCATTGCATATTTCAAACACAGGTCAACATTGTATATGACCTACAATTATTGGTAGATAAAAATCCCTTACGGGAATCGATAGCTAAATATGGCTTCCCTTCTCTGACAATGCCCATCTGATCGATGCTTATATCGTTTCCTTGGTGAGCTAATGTGCACGTGAACACTGTAGAAAAGTCGCACGTCAATATTTTCTTGACTTCAATGAACCAAAAATTCATTGCCCAATAATAGTTGACTCCGCTATAAGCGAAAACAGAGGTACGATGTTAACCACATGACCTATTAGAGCTGTCAGTGCAGATGTGAGATGCTTCAAAATACTCGTAGTTGTACAATTAACGCCATAGGTATGACGAGGCCGGGATCGAACCCTAGACTTGCCGCCCACAAACCAAAAAGTTAAAGGATAGATTTAGAAAGATTAGTTTTCTAGTTTGGAGGGGGATGTAATCCCAATTTCTTAAGAAATACCTGGTATGCCTAAGTCATTTCGTAAAAGTGAAATCATACTCGTGAGATAAGTCTGTAGTAAGCAGGAACTGTCCTAATGACGAAAACGCTAGGTCGTAATTGCGAGATAGTTTAATAAGAGCTATTAAGAAATGGTACGTTGCATTTACAAGGTAGCTTAGTCGTCATTACGAGATGGATTTGTTTGATTGTTAATTGGGGTTTAGCGTCCCTTTAACTCATGTATTGGTAATAACGACGGTGTCTGCAAATGACAGTCGCACTTATGGTGATTTTTTAGGGATGTCTAACTGAAATAGCACACGGCAGACACATTGACATGATACTTTACTCGGTTACATTAATTTGACAGCCGAGCCAACCCGTCCTCCTCCTACCAAGTAATGCTGAGCGCTAAAGCAGGGAGCGAGAAGACTGCCAGAATTTGAACGTCTTAGGTTTTCACGCGACCGGGATTCAAACCCACGACCTGAGGTTCTAGCATCAGTTTACAGCACGAAGCGGACGCCCTAACCACTGGGCATAACGAGATGGGACGATATAAAATCATTATTTAAAAGTGGCACAGATCGACTTCGATAGCATTGGGGTTCAACAGAGAGGCATATAAACGAACACACATTGGTGTGGATTCCAAAGTCTTATACGTTATATAGATATGCGATTCCATTACCATCCATCACAAATCTAGAGCAGAACACTGGACAATTATTGGTAACTGTGATTCATCACCCTCACATCTCAAATATCTATATCAAGCTTTGTCAATATGCATAATACGGATTCAAAATGCTATGATTAATTCGGAATAACAGCACGTTTCTTGCCAACGAAATGCTCCATTTGACGAAAATTGTTAGGAAATTATATATCTAGCGATGGAAGTGTGGTATAATCATACCATTATGGCTATGTGTTCGTGTTAATAGACAATCCATATATGGGTCGGAAACTAGGGCAATTACGTGCACCAGATTATGCCCTAATTTATGTCAAAGGAAACGTCTTTAAATCCTTTTCATCACAACAGAACCACTTTGGTTTGTTTTGTTTTATTGGGGTTTAGCGTCCATTTAACTCATGTATAGGTCATATCAAGACGGTGTCTGCTTGTGACAGTGCGCACTTATGGCGACTTTATAGTGCTGTCTCACTGAAATATAACACCGCAGACACATTGACATGATACTTTACTCGGTCACATTATTCTGACACCGTGCCAACAAGTCCTTCTCCTACCCGTAAATGCTGCGTGCCCAATTTTAACGTCTTGGGATATGGCGCCACCAGGATTCGAACCCGCGACCTCGGATTCTCTTAACCAGTGTACCGACACGAGGCGAACCGTTAACCACTGAGCCACCGCGCTGGTAGAACCACTTTGGTCTTTTCGGGAATGGATTTGGTTTTTTATACATCGAAAACAGGTATTCGACGTGAAACGTTATTTACCAACAAGTATATCACGTCAAAAGATTCCAAAAGAAGTATAGCATTTGTTGGTGTTTTTTTTTTAATTTATTTATTTTCTGTCTTATTTCTTTCAATCTGTGCTGATTCACAATCAAAGTATACTGTTATAATTTACGAAAAGATAAAGACTTGATATGGAATACCATTGCACTGTTAATATCAATTTATAGAAAATGTATATATATGGTATTTTGAAAGAAAGACTTTTCTTTATTTTGTTACATATAATAGTTTTGACAATTTTTACATTAAATATTCAATCATGGAATAGTAATTACAAGTGTACTTGAGGTAGAAAAACCCAGTTATTTTTTTTTTCTTTTTTTTGTTATTATAAACAAAAACAGGAAAAAGGGATTATCGACTTTTGATTCCTTCAAAGACCTTTTCACACACGCACGCACGCACGCACGCACGCACGCACGCACACACACACACACACACACCAAAACATGCGCGACACAAGAAACGAATGTTTTGAACTTAATAACAATTTTCACTTGTTCAAATTGATCACAGCCATAGATGCAGTTCTTTCAATTGACCAAGGATAAACGTTTAACATCAACTGTATGACACATGCAATCAAATGTACACGGGACCAATAGATAGCTTCCATGACAATACAATCAATGGTTTTAGAGTTGTATCGATACGGAGTATGGTTTTTGGACTTCTGAACACAAAAAAAAAATTCAACACATACAAAATCAAGAAAAAAAAATCAATGAAGAGGGTTTGAAGATAAAAATGTAAATTTATATATTTATTGCATATGCATTTTCATTGTCTGCGTTTTTGTTTTTGTATGAGAAGCTATAAGATGAGAAAAATTCACAGCTTTTGAAAGTATAACACAAAATAGGAAAATGGAGAAAAAAGAAAAAGGAATGTCTACAGCACCTGGTATTCCCAGGCGGTCACCCATCCAAGTACTAACCAGGCTCGACGTTGCTTAACTTCGGTGATCGGACGAGAACCGGTGTTTTCAACGTGATATGACACTTTAAGGACAAATACAATTTATAAGATGATCAAAAAAAAATTATAATTAAGATTGATTACAGTTGGTTAGCTATGCGTAAAACTGTTCTTTTAAATGTCTGCATTGTTCTGGATGCTGTTCACGTATAATCACCCTGTGTCACGAACAGATTTATTTATCCGCGTTTACTTGACCTCATATCATACTGGTGCAGTTACCTCTGACTAAGATCATGCTAGAGGCTAGATTCGTTATGTGAATGATACTTATTTATGATGAGTAGCGGACGTCTTAAGAATCCTCAAATTTCACTTAGCGTTTGCTGCAATTTGTTTTTAAGTTGGACGTAAATATTGATTTGTGCCGAGCCTACGTAACTAGAGATTACCAACAACAATTTATTGGTATAATATAGCGGGCTATCAGACTAGTAAAAAGCGAATGTTATGGATATTTAATTGTCAATCGGGAGTCCATTTGTCTGAATGAACTCAGAACCTCGGTTGTTGACATGTACTATTATCTGGCATTATTGTTTAATAAGACGCAGAGGGGAAATAACACTCAGAAACAATGCATGGACATGTTAATTGATGCTGAATATACCATAACAACGTCATCTGACAAAACACTATTGAACAGTTCATTTAACACGTGCACATCTTACTCTTTACACTTGACCACATGAAGAAGCAGCAAGAAAAGGGTTGTTTACTTTAAACTGCGTCATCATGTGAGTAAAATGTATGGATTCAGTTGTACACGTGGGTAATATTAAAATCATTTTATAATGAAGGTATTTGGTCATGCGTTAAACGATCACTTTTTAAAAACGATTTGGTTACATCAATTACCAAGGAAATCTTTAAAGACTGATGAAAATTCGATTTTAGCAGAGACTTGAGATTCTTTAAGCATATCACAATGCAGCAATAAACACGTCAAAGGAAGATGTCACGCAAAGGACATATCAAGAGTTTGCATGTATACAGTCTAAATTGGTAGGCATTAAAACAAAGTACGCTAGTTACAATGACCTTCAAAACCACACCTCCTGAAATGCTTACTTTGTAATTAAAACTTTTAAAAGAATAGCTAGGGGACCTTCTCATAATGTATTATATGACAGGTTTACAAGATAGTCAGTGTGAAAGCTATCTTGGATTTGGGATCAACTAAAAATTTACACTTTGATATGACAATGTCAAGATCGAACCTTCCAGCAATATATCAGTAATATTGGCCCCGTGTCGACCATATCGGATTTAAGATGAACTCGAAAATAACAAAACTTTGTCAGGAATAACACTCACATTACACATCACTTGAATATTATGACATCATAGTTCTAGCTCCACAGTCTGTTAGCCGCTGAGTTACGGCTCCAGCAGCTACCCAGTCTATGTTCCTCCAAGTCTTTCTATATTCTCTGGGCGTCTGCTGAGGATCGTTCATTCGAAGTTATGCCTCAGATTTTTTGTCCCTTAATATATTCAACTTGCGTTCCGTTTCAGTTTACATTTCTAAATCATAATACTTGTCTTGTCATCATTTCTCACTCCACCCATTTTTCAAGTTATTTTGATTGTTTTTGATAATATTAAAATTTCATCTCTGCTGGAGTAGGTGGTCATGGGTTCATACTCATCCTCGATATATTTCTATTGCTTCGCTTTCTTGCTTTTGTTTCTGCTTTCCGTCCTGTTACTTAGTTTGTACTAGTTCTGTTTTTTGTCGGTGTAATAATAAGGTGATGACGTGCGTCCTGGTTCACTATAGTAAGGGTTGTCATCCATCGAAATCATGGCTGGTGACACATGTGAAGCAGGAAACGCTCAATTCCTGGCGGACACCTGGTTTTGCTTCGATTTTTAATAGAAGTTCGTGATGCTTCCTTATAAGCTTCATTATTTTTTGGGGGTGGGTTCGTATACTTACTACTACTTTATACATCAATGAGTTTTCTAGACAGCGACCATGTAGGTGAAATTGGATTTGAAATCAACCGAAAAAATAACAACACTTTGTCATGACCATCACTCAAACACCCTACAAAGTCCGTCTTGTGCTTTTTGTAAGTTCATAATAGATTTTCAATATGGCGGCCTTCTTATATTTCAGATCAACCAGATAACTAGAAAGTTGTCGACAGGGCCCCGCTCAGTTTGAGCTGTTTAAAGTATTTATCAATTTGTATTATGCTATAAGAATTAAAATGAATGCTCAGAATCAATTAGTACTTCTTTTCGGTCATTAGGAAGATGTTTTCTTTTTCAGTTGATTCCTTTTATTTTCATTTTTTAATATTTGGACACATGATAGCACTCATCGAGGGGATAACTTGGGTCCAAGGTTAAAGGTCGACATCAACAGCACACACAATTGGTTAACATCTCCTTCAGTCTTTCAGTCTTCTTTGGGAGATAACATGTAAGCATGCAAGAGGCACTTCTATATACCTTAAAATAAATGTTTCTGTAAAATTTAAAGTAAATGTTTTCATTGGTTAGAAAAAAGTAGTGATAATAAGAATTGTTGTGACATAAAGTCGCATCGTTTCTAAATCTCTTCAAAATAGATTTGTTTTGGTGGGAAAATAATGTCTAGATAACCAAAAAGCACATGTATATACCATAAAGAATGCTTGGCTCGATTAAGAGTAAATATTACTATTGATAAGATAGAGATGCTGATTACGGGAACTGTTTTGTAATAACACCCCTCCCCTTACTAAATCTTGCCGAAATTTGAGGGGGTTTTGGAGAAGAAAAAAATCAATAAGACTTTCAAAAGGCACATCTAGATACCCTAAAGAATGTTTAGCTACAATTTAGAGTAAACATGACCACTGATTAGATAGAAAGGCTGATTACGAGAACTGTTATGTAATAACACCCCCTTACTATATTTGGTCAAAAATTGAAGGGATTGTTTTGAGAAAAAACCTTCGGACATTCTAAATGCACAATAAAATACCCTAAACAATGTTTGGCTAAAATTTCAGGAAAAGTGTCTAATGGTTAGAGAGAAATGCTGATTACAAGAACTGTTGTATAATACCCCCCTGACTAAATCTCGTAAAAAATCGATTTTTTTTAACAAGAGCTGTTGGAGAATAACAGAAGCCGCCTTTTGCTAAAGCATTATTGTAACTAGTGCTAATCGTAAAGGGGCCGTTACAGAATGTCTCATCTCAGATAATAGATCCGGTAAAAAAACAAGCGTGGTTACCATCTGATTACCAAATTTGAAAAAATTAAATAATATTTAAATTTTGACCAAATAAAAGCTTTGGCCGTCATCTTGGATAACGCATCGGAATAAACCATGTGCTGTTGAATTCGAGAATTCCTTATATTTCTGTATACCAAAGGTGGGGTTTCAAGTTTGCCTGCGCTATTATTTCTTTAACACAAGTGTTACTTTATGTCTATCTATAGAAAAAATGGATTTTTTTTAAACAACACAGGGTGATTTGAAAAATCTTCCTTTTTCCATAAGTACTATGCAATAGCCTTAAACGCACATTTTCTCATCTATTTCAAGATACATACAATGGTTAACACTTTACATTACGTCAAAGAAAAATTGACATTCATTGTTACAGAATGAGTCATTCCTCCCTTAAATTCTGTTAACGAATGAGTAGCAACTCATTTTCTCCCACTCAATATTTCTTTTTTAAGAAATGTATAAAACTTCTTGCAGATTGGCAAGTTTCTTCATAAAATAGCAGAACATATACAATTAACTTTGCTGGGTTAAGTACATTGTAAATTGTCTTAGGTCTCTTTTTGCAACTGTACAATATATTATTTTATGATCTGACCAATATGCCTCAATGTTACCAGTGAAAAAAAAAACCCAAAAACATGATCAAGCCCAGATCTGTGATCTGTAGTAACAGTTTGAATATACTGTTTACAGGATAATTTCTCACGCATGTATTTTAGGAAATAATGGTTACCTAACTTTAAATCACATACAATATAATTGCAATGGTTTCATTTTGTCTACCAAATCCTAAGTTATCACTGACCAGAGTTTTAAAACTACTGACTCAACATGAATATTTGTAGACAATTGCAATTTGCATTTCTGTGTTGTTTGAATGTAACAAATTTCCAAAGATAAATTCCAGTAGTTCTTCACATCTGAATGTGACAAGATTGCTCAATTCAATATTATTCCTAACACAGAGCACGGTACCATGGTATGGTCTAGTATTTATTAAAGTACATTCATCACATCTGGACATCTTAAACTTTTGCAAATTGTAATCTGCACCCCAGTCTGTAGCTGATAACGAGACTGCAAATCCAAGAACATCACAGCTGAGAATGTTTGGGTTTACATTAATGTTTATCAAATCGACCTGGCATTGTTATAAGCTATTTTGATTTGGCTTGATTGTAAATTATATATTAGTAAACTGGCCTTTTGTTGTTGTTCTTGGGATAGTTTTTTTTATTTAACATCCTCTCGTTCACCACTTGACAAAGCACCTTCAATGCAATTAGAAATGTACAAGTTTTGAAGACGTCGAACACGACTGAGTTCTACATGATGAATATGTGGAATTCTTCGAATTCGTTTTGCCTGCGACAAATCAACAACAACTTGATAAACAATGCTACCTTTAGGCTTTGTGAACAGTTTTACCAGCTGAGGGTCGAAATGGAAACTGAAGTATTGTGCATATCTCCTTATTGTATAGAAATGCACTCTTTTTCAGAAATGGGTGTCCCAAAAATGTTGTTAGAATACAAATGTCTATATTTATTTCGTATTTTGCTGCCGAATTTTTTAATCAACAAATAAAAGCCGAATCACAGCAAATCGGGTAAGATATTCCTTTCTAAATTCAATGTGTTTTAAAACACACAAAGCATTATTTGTTAAGCCACCAGAAACATCTGAATTTACAGTGTTATCGCGTGTCATTTCTACTGCAATTTTCAATTTAAATTGAAGTTGAGCAGTTACATTTGGATAATTTGGTAATGAATCTAGCAATTTCTGCTTTGTGGCTTTGCCTGTGTCAGTTTATGTGATCAAATCTGTGTCTGCGATAACCTCCACTTTCAATGTAGGCAAAGTTTCCAAAATGTCATTGTCTAGTCTTCTACACATTTGTTACCTGCAAATAAGTGAGGTGCAGTTTAAGGATAGTTTACACGTGATGAATCAATTGAACGACATTGAATAATTTGTCTGTCATTCTCTGTAAGTTTATTATGGCGTTGTCGATTTAAAAGTTGAGCTAATACGCAGTCATATCTCTGTCTCATAATTTCAGTCGACTCAAAATAGGTGAAATGCTCAGCCCATAGGTTTGTTGCAATGTCAGCTTGTCCTGGAGAACTTACATTACAAAATATCAATGAATCACCAACTCACTGCAACTGATAAATATCTCCAACAGATATTATGCTTATGCTACCAAAGTCAAAATGTGTGTTAGTGATTTACCTTTAATCTTTGATGACTAAGTGCAATTAAAGCAGTTTGTTTCCAACCATGAAAACTCCATCAATAATGCCAACAGAAAGATCGTGATAATTTGTTCTTAATGTTTTCAGTCCATCTGCATGCATATGCTGGTTTTGTTGTTTATACGTTTGTTTAAATGAAGAAGAAATTGTTTTTTCGTTGATAATATATGCAGCTTTGCCTGTGTAAGCACATAAAAGAATTCGCACGTCTTCTGGATTTTCTCATTCTGTGAAACAAAGGTGATTATGTAATGCTTTAAACAGAATTCCTATAACTACAGATTTTCCAACGCCAGCACCACCTGATAACAATGTATACAATGGAATTTTCAACGGGTTACCCAGACCTTTCGGGCAAGGATAGAGGCACGTTGATTCCTTCAGTGTAGCGCGCGTGCGGCCCCGAACATCTAAGGGCATCACAGACCTGTTATTGCTCAATCTCGTGTGGCTAAACGCCACTTGTCCCTCTAAGAAGTTACACCGACGCACACGGATCGGTGAACTATTTAGCAGGCTAGAGTCTCGTTCGTTATCGGAATTAACCAGACAAATCATGTTTTTTGTTTGCATGGTGTTCTTGGAATGCATGTTTCAAAACCACCAATAATATCAGAAGTTTCATTTTGCCGAGGTATGAAAAACAAGAAGAAATAGGATCAACAGAACAAATGTTATTGACAAACAAACGTCACCATCAAAATGAACCAGCCAATAAGACGGGCATTTAAAATGATTCAATTCATCCTTTTTTTCATGGGCATTAAACATTACGTTAAACCAACCAAATGGGTGAGAGTACCTCGCCATTGACCCGAAACAAAGCTCCGAATCAACCGTCATCAACGGACTCGGAGGGGAAATGGATTTAGAAAAGACACGACCTCGATAAATTAAAGCTCTGAAGCCAAAGGAGAAGAGGGGGACCACGATGATTATGAAGGACAAAAACAACACCCCAACAATACTATAAAATAGTCTTGCCAACATTTTAGATAAGCGCGCAGTCAAAATAGGAATTATTTAACGTATTCCTCTGGACACGTGTTTCGGCGATGCGATATCAAAATAACGGGAGCAGCGTAGATCTGGTTTTAGTCAGATTGACGAGTAACATGAGTTATTCACAGATTAAATACACTTTAGTGACCCAGTATTGACCGTCAATATGCCTTAATGCTTTTGAAATGCCCTTTCAAACTTTTTATTAAGAAGCGCACAGTAAGGTTATTTGAGTACAAAATGTATACCTTTCCTACTGTAAAGTAGGTTCGGTCCATTGTGCGTTTATTCATGTGTCAAAGTTGCTCTTCGGTCAATATCAAACCACAATACTTTTTTGTGTATGACAAGTCGTTTTGATATAAATTAACTATTTCACTTAAGTTTAAATCCTTTACAGTTAAGCTACAGTGATCTAAGTACATTCTAAGTCGACTTAAGACAGGGGGCGTAGTGGTTAAAGTCGCCGACTTGTAATCATAAGAGCCTTTTACCTCCTAGTTCGATCCCCGTCCGGGGCGTGCTAGTGTGAGAAAGTTGCCAGTGACTTGCCGTAGGTCGGTGGTTTAATCCGGGCACTCCGGTTTCCTCCACCAGTAAAACTGACACGTCCGTATATGACCTTAGCTGTTGATCGGACAATAAGCCCTTAATACAAACAAATAAACAAAATCAACTGCAATTACAAATATAAGAGAAGATAGGGGCATCCCTGTCGGATCCCGCGATCTATACTAAAAGGGCTTGATATCCACCTGTTATTACATATATACCCTTTTATATCATAATACAATATTTTTACCTAGTTAAGAAAATCTTTCTTAAAGCCGTACTGTTTCAAAGCTTTAATTATGAAAATACTTTCCAATGAATCAAATGCTGTTGAGAAAGCTAGAAAAAGTATCGCCCAATTAACATTAAATTGTTCCAAATTGACTATTATGACCTGTATTTGTCTAATATTAAACCCAATATACATGTTTTTGATATATCCTTTTTGATCTGAATAAAATATCTTAGATAAAACTTGTTTTAATCTTTGTGCCAATGCATAAGCTAATTTTTGTATCAATATTTAAAAGTTCAATTGGTCTATAGTTATCTAAAGAGAAAGGATCATTTGTTTGTAAATATGTAATATTACTTCCAATTTTTGAGAATTTGTGAGTTGTTTATTTTGGAAATTATAATCGAAGACTTGCATAATTATTTTCTTTAAGTCTTCCCAGAATTGTCTATAGAACTCTATTGTTATTCCTTCTAGTCCCGGTGACCTATTTAATTTCATATTAAATATAGCTTCTTTACACTCTTGAGTTGTTATCTTTCCTTAACATAAATCACTATCTTCTGTGTTTACTTTTTTTTTTATATCATTTATACTATCAATATATTCATTTACCTCTCTTGGGTCTGAACTTCTTGTTTAATACACATTTTTGAAGTAATTAGACTGTAATTCTAAGATTAAGTCTGGATATTTTTTTGATTTTTGTTTGCGTATGTACAACTCATTTATAGTTTTTCTTTTGTCCTGACTTTTCTAGATTTAAACAGAATGAAGTATTCTGTGTCCTTCTTCAATCCACTGTATACGTGAGTTAATTTGTGCCCCTTTTATCTTGTTTGAGTACACGCTATTTTGCAAATTTGTTAAGAAATGCCGCTACTAGAATTAATATTTTCGTCTCTTTTTATACCCCCACTTCAACCTTGTCCGTCCGTGCGTGCGTCCGTCCGTCCGTGCATCCGTGTGTCCGTGTGTCCGAACAAGTTTCCAGAGCATATCTCCCATGTGTTTTCACATATTGTAATGAAACTTAGTATAAGTATACTTGTGTGGAAGGCGGTGTGTCGCATACCATAATTAAGTTGATGCGACATCTACCTTGACCTTTGACCAACATTATTGAATATTTGTGTCCGAACAGTTTCCGGAGCATATCTCCCATGTTTTTTCATATATTGTGATGAAACTTA